>VWYI01020956.1:29150-185332 GCA_013399455.1 Anthoscopus minutus | reverse complement strand
GCCAGCCCGTGGCCCTTACGGAACGAAGCTAACCTGGTTTACCTGCCGTGCTGTTTCCATAAGACTGCTGGCTCTCTGGTTCCGTTTTCTTTTACTTCTTCTTTTCTTCTTATTTCTCTTTTCCCCTTTTTTTTTCTTTTCTTGTGTTTTTTTAATTAATGGCAATCATGACGATTCAGGGCTGTTTGTAGGAACGGGGAGGTGGGAAAGGGAAAGTTTTAGCTGAACACCAGGCTCTCGCTGTCAGAAGTTCAGGGAAAGGAATGGCAAATTCATCTCCAGGCTGGCTGCTAGCAGTTTGTCCCAGACAGACAACGGGCCATGGATCCCAGTAGTAGGTGAAACGCGCTCAAGTGATCTCTTTTGCAATGTTTTTTATGAAATAACCTGCTCATGGTGTATTAAACACAATGGAAGAATAGCGAAGGTATGACTGAACTGATTTCTGACTGAACCGTATGTACGGTTATTTTTACAACATTTCCTCTGAAATGACAATGTATTGTGTTCCCCGAAGCTGTAACAACAGGTTTTCAGATTTGCTAGACGTGCGAGAGACAGGCAGATCCCGTGTCGCAAACATTTCGGTTATTGTATCTGGCACAACAGACAATGGGAACCAAAATACACAACCTTGAGGAAAATGGCAATTGGATGGTATCGTTAGGGCATGGAAACAAGTGAGAGGAAAGAGTAGTAATCATATTTAATTCCTTGTCATTATTAAAATTATAGTGTTGCTGGTTTGACACGCATCTCAGATGTGTCTGAAGGTGTCAAGGATGATGGATTTAGTACAGAGGAGTAGTGTGTGGCAGGTGACACCAAGATTTGTAGTCACAGAAATCCGCAACTAAGTGAGAAATTGCAACTTCCCTCTGTGTGTGTGTGTGTGTGTGCGCGCCTGTGTGTGTTTGCAGAGCAGTTTATTCCCTTGCTCATTGCTTGCAGGAGCTCTCTCCAAGAAGAGATGGGATGAGGGATTCCAGGGAAAAAGCAACACTTAGAGCCAGCTAATTTATTCATGTTAAATAAATTGAGATAATAGTGTTGATATTGACACTGCCATGGGACAGAAGCAACATTTGAGGGTTAACTGACATTTGGCTGATAACATTAACCCTTTCCTAACCAGCCTCATCAAAACAACTAATTAATTCCTTCTTGCAAGAGTGAACTGTTCTTCCTGAAAGTTTAATTCATAGTTCTGCATATGCAGAACTCTTTTTAGCTCTTTTAGCTCTTTTTTTTTTTTGTGAATGGTGACCCAGCATCACCAACACAAAAACCAGGATGGACTTCCCAGGGGATAGAAACTAGACTGGATTTTCAGCTCTTGTTTTTCTCAATAATATGCCTTTGTTGCTTTTGTAGCAAGTTTGCAACGAGGATAGTTAATGCCCTGGTCTGTTAATGCTGAGTACAGCCTAAAAGAGACTTCCTGAACCAGAGGTGTGGAGAACTCCCCCCACACGACTCAGCACTGAGAGTGCCTTTTTCTGCCAGGTTCCCTCATTAGGCTTGCAAACCAGGGTGCTGCTGGGATTTAATGTTTGTGATAAATGATAGGTTCTGATGGGTTATCGATTTGTGCAGAAGGTGAGCTATCTCTGGAAGAAACGAGTTTGTACATTATCAGATCTTCCTATGGATTTGTGTGCATCTCTGAGCACATTTCCAGAACTTCCTTGTTCCTGAAAGAGGTGTTTGGTAGCATTAAAAACTTTTCAGGCGCGCTATGAGAATGCCTCCCGTTAAAACTGTTTAACCACTGTGACTAGTAAAACTCGTGGTTTAATTAGCTACTTGTGTGCTCTCATAACCACCTGCCTTCATGTCTTTTCTTCATTCTCTCTTTCCCCCACTGGTGCTCTCCTGTTTGTGCTCTGTCAGATATGTGAACACAAAAGCTCCTCTGCTGCTGTACTGTGACTGGAAGGAAACGGGTTTCTCTTTCCAGCTGTGGAGATGTCAGTAAGGCATCACTTCTCTGCAGGTCATGGCCCGTCGCAAAATTTTGTCACAGGATGTGGCTAATTTCTTTACAGAAGCGCAGTTTCTCACTAGGAGAGGAATAATAACTTAGTTTTATGGTTGTTTTCCTTATGTCTTCTTTCTTCTTTATAAAGAGTTTAAATTAACTAATAAAGTGACAGGAGGGCTGCCTACAGCACAGGTGCAGCAGCAGTGCTCTGGCTGTACAGCCACCAGCTGGAGGGTGTCAGATGGTGATAGGGCTTCCATGAGGGCCCTGCAGCAGCAGTGTCAGTGTTGGGGGTGGGCAGAGGAGTGAGTGGCTGGACCTTGCGGAGTGAGTGGCTGGAGAGACTCATTTGGCCAGTGCTCCCAGGGAATCCACTGCTCTGTGTGGATGATCCCCTGGCACCTCGGTAGGCATGCTCCCATGGATATGCATCAAGGATTGAGGGGCTCACATTCCACTGCACACTTAGATGATTCGTGAATTGTGCTCAATAGTGGCTGCAAAGTGCAGGGGTGATTTATGGCAGGGGGTGGAACCATGTTTAAAAACAAATGAAAAATTAGAAAAATATCAATAAACCATCATTTCTCTCTTTTTCCTTTAAATCTCTTCTACGGGTGCAATGAAGGCATAGGATATAACTCTCAAAGATAGTATATGGAGTTGAAGACAGATTCATGTGAATGCTTTCCAGTTCCTGACCCTTGCATTTTTCATGGAATGCTTCTCGCCCAGCATTTTTTTTAAAACACTCGAATTATTTTTTTCCTACTTTTCTTGTACTGTTTTCACATTAAAAGTGTCCCAATGCTCTAGTATTTTTCATAGAATGTTATTATTACTAGGAAATTTTATGTACGGCAATAATAAATCTATAAAAATCAGATTGACGTCATGTTGCACGCTGCCTACTTGTGTATGTATATTCTGTGTTCATTCAGATTTACAATCAGTTTAAAGAGACATAATCTTTATTTACCCGTAGAGACTATTATTTTCCTCTGATTGGTGTACATGCCTGTAACTTCTGCTGCAGGTTATGAAGATTAGGTGCCTGACGGTAGATTACATCCTTCTAAGTGAACCCCATTCAGTGTACGAATCTCAGTTGCCCCAGCGCACATTTTCATTAGGATGGCAGCAAGTTCAGGCAGAGAGGCTGACTTGCATTGGCAGGGGCTGAAGGGTCCTGCCGAATGTGAAATATCAGCTGTTTAGGCACGCTGTCATTGTAGCGGGCACCACTTGCTCCCTTTGTAACAGCCCAGCTAATTGATATGTGCGCTATTAAAGCGAGCGTTTGCATACCAACGGGATTGAGTCAATACCAGCCTCCCAATCCGAGGCACCTTGCTGCGCTGCGCTCCGAGCCAGTGGGATTTTGAGATGGCCTTCTCCAGGGATAGGTTGTGATGATTGATTTCAGCAGGAATGGCGTCTGATCCTGAAAGTCTTAACACCATATGGCATTGCCACAGGGGAGAGAGGCTGCGCTGGCAACCTCCGAACTTGCACTTCGTGTTGCGGTAGCGCGTGTGAGCGCTGTTAAGGGAAGACTGCTGAGCTCTGTGGATAGGGGTCAATTAGTAGGGGCCTCAGAGGAAGCAATTTCCCTGCCGTCTATCTGGCTTTAAATTACATGCACAAGTTAAGTGACGGCATGATGGAACTGAGCAGTGGTGAGGGGGAACTGTAAAGTCTGATAAGAAGCAGGCGGCTAACACGATCCAAAGGGATAACTGGAAGGTGGAAGGAAAGACCACCTTGTAGCTCGTGTTGCTGTTCATCACTAAACCTCAGCAGCGCGGCTGTATGACGGGCTGTCTCTCCTGCCTGCCACTGCCTTGTAGCCCTCCATCTGGCCAAGGCTCCCTGTGTGCATATGTTAAGCGCTTTGCAAAAGGGCAAAAAGCAGTCCTTGTTCCCGGGCATTTACAGCTGGAGCAAGAACTGCCGTCTGCCCCGAGCTGAATTTACACTGGTATTGGCTGCAAAGCCCTGATCAGCCTTGAGTGTGGTTTTTTTCCCCTCTTTCCTCCTTGTCTGTGCCCCTGGTACTTGGCCTTCTGTTCTTGTTCTTCTGTTCCCAGGCCTGAGCCTGCAGGGAGTGTGCCTGGTGCTGGAACCAGCTGCTAGCACCATAAGAGAGCCCTCACTGGGTGACTGTGATGCTCTTGCTTGGGACTTCCAACATGGTGCGTGATCCTGCTGTGACAGAGTGAGCAGGGATGGGAGGAAGTAGCAGTGTAAGATGGGAGGAGAGGCAGTGTAAGATTTGACCTTTGTTGAACATTTTGCCGTGAG
Source organism: Anthoscopus minutus (assembly GCA_013399455.1). Taxonomy (NCBI): domain Eukaryota; kingdom Metazoa; phylum Chordata; class Aves; order Passeriformes; family Paridae; genus Anthoscopus; species Anthoscopus minutus. The sequence continues at coordinate 181,044 of VWYI01020956.1, read as the reverse complement.
GTTTTGTCACTTCCATTCAGATACTGCATGTCTGGGACAAACATACGTTCAATGATGAATTTTCCTTTTGACCTCTGGAGGTGTTTGGGGACAACACCAGGCCTCAAACTGCCACCTCCAGCAGAGACCAGGGCAGCTACATCTTTGCTCACCAGTGCCTGATCTCTGCTGCTCAGAAATCTTGAAGGGAGTTGACGTTCTGCGTTAGGTTCACATCTTGCAAGGCAGGAATGTGCTGCAGTTGGTGGGAGTCATGGGGTGGAGGAATATGTTTAGAGCCCAGAGGAGACAAACTTTTGGTCTCCTTGCAGTTCTGGCAGATCACTGAGTGCAAGTGATTTCCTCTGAAATGTGGTTGGATGATGCCTGGTTTACCATTTAATATGTTGTTTCCCTTTCCTCGTGTGATACTTGTAAAGCAGAGAAAGTGCCTGAACCCCATGACATTACTGTTCAGTTTAGAGTATAAATGGCTGCTTTATACACTGTGCCTACTGTTGTTAAGCAAGGGGGCAAAAATGAAGTTGCCCCTGCCTAAGGAAATCTCTTAGTGGTGGGATTTGGTACTGAACTGAACAGAATTTCAAGAAATTCTGCAAAACTGTAGGCCAGTCAAGGATTAAACAGCCTCTTTCGTACAAACTCTGATTTCTACTTGCATTGAAAATCACTTGCTTTAAATCATTGAACTATGATTGTTTGCTAGTGAAATTGTCCATATGGTGAGAGAGGTTAACTGGTTGTAGTGGTTCAGAATTTTGATTGCAGTGAGCAGCTCTTTGAATGGTTTTCTAAGTACTAGTACAGTACTAGTATAGGTTAGGCATTGGGGCATCAAGATTCTATGCCAGACTCTGCATTTCAGTGTTGTGACTGGTTAGTCTATCTTTTTAAGCTGTCATAATTAAATTTCTGTGTATTGTTTAGGCTGGGCAAGCTGCATGTGTCATGAAAAAGATGATGAATGAGGGCGGTTTGGAGCTTTTTGAGCAGTAATTAGCATAATAAGTGTCTTTTTTCTTTTTTTCTTTTTTCTTTTTTTCTCCCCCCAAATCAACTAGGTCACTTTGAACTAGATATTTCAGTTAGAGGTACATAAAACCATTGTAACTTGGAGTTCTATGCCAGCTACAGGATGTTTGGAAAAATCTTTGTGTATACAAATGCAATTCTGTGTCTGTACAAATTGCTGTAGACTACACACATAATGCCCGATTCATATAAGGAGACTTTGTCTAAGTTAGTAGATATGTGAATGTCATGCTACATGCCACTGATTAGGGATGGGTAACAGAAAGAGCAGTCTCAATGTTTTGTCTGCTTCTTCATGAATGTTCATATTTTCAGATTTTGGGGTTACTTTCCATGCAATTCTGTTTGCTAAGAATTGCATGGGGAAAGCCCTATTTTCCTTTATACCTAACACCTTTACTGAAGTCAGGGAAGACCTTGCTCACCTGGAGAATGGACTAGGATGTCAGCAGGCAATGCTTTAGTACTGGGGAAAGAAAAGGAACAGAATTTTTTTTTCTTTTTTTTAATCAGAAAGCAACATCCTGGTACTGCTTTTTGGATTTTCAAAGAAAAACGCCTCAGAGAGTTAAAAGAAAGGTTGATATTAATTTCTGTATGCTGTGTCATGCATTTATGCATGGCAGTGACTAAGAACAGGTCTTTTCCAAATATCCTAAAAATCTGAATTTTTAAAAAGAAAATCGGTAGTCTTCCAACTCTTAACATGCATATATTGTAAGGGTTAGGCTTGGTGAAATAACCCTAAGCAGGCAAACCTAGCATGTACACCTTAAAGACTCATCAAATACAGCATAATCCTTTTGATCACTGGTTGCAATGGGAAATGGCTGCTGCTTGCATAGGGGAAGGCTTTAAGAAAAGCTTTTTGGATGTACCAAAGTGAGTTGGGAGCAGTAAGTAACTTGTGCCAATGTAGCCTTGGTGTCTAATAATTCCTAAGCCACTAACTATGTGCTAAAAAACTGGCAGCAGACACCATGTCTCCTGAGAAGTACCACCACCCAAGGAAAGCATTTCTGAAGTGTCTGTGTTTTTGATAGATCATCTGCTTGCATGATTGTACTGAACCACAATGTCTTGAAGCATGCAGCTTCCTTTGACGCTTTTTTTGCTATTTGAGAGCCCTGACTGCATGTCTGCCTTCTCTCTTCTTTTGGGCACTTTTATTGTTTTCCACAGTCAGATCTTGTTTAGTCACATGCAAACACCTGTCCTGAAACTGAATTGCTCTGCAGTATAATCTAAAGTTATCCCCCATTTCAGCATCCTGTGCTTTCTGTTGTGCATTGAGTTATGTTGCACCATACTTTAGATGAGACAGCCATTTAATAATGTTGAAGCCTTAGCTCTGCAGGGGCTAAAAAGATCCCAGCAGGCTTGTTAACTTCTACTCTCAGACATTATGGGAAATATTTTCTCTTCCCTGGAACTCTTCTGCATCCTCTTAATTAACACTATAAAAATCCATAGCCAGGTATGCGTGGAGACTGTTTAATTTTTTTGCGGTTTTCCAGAATTTCTCTGTTCCTTCCTATTTAACCAGACAGTGGTGCCAAGTGAGATATGAGAATGTAAAAGGAACAAAGGCAGCCTGGGTCATACCGGATACGGTGTTCTTGTCAGGCAGCATATTCATCAAGTGCCTTTCCCATACTCACCATAGGATCTTATTTTTTCCCTGCTCTACTTGGTGTTTTTCTTTATCTCAATCTCTGAAGTACTGGGAATTTTAAAGTTTTCCACCTCTGCTTTTTCAAGACAATATTCTTTTCTGCTCCAGACTGCTGTGGTCGTGGTGTCTGTTGTATTTCTACATAGGATCTCCACTAGCTGATATCAGACCTCATTTGACTGGAAGTTATCTTTCTATGTATTTGACTAAGACGCTATCTAGGACAGAGATGAGAGTGATTATTCATTGGTTTAGGAAGTGGAGAAGCAGTATTAAAATTTGAGGTGGAGAGAAGAACTTAATAAATACTGGAAAATAGGGTAAATCCAAGGGAGTTCAGGACGGATATCACTTAAGATGAGGGCAGAGCAGGAGGAAAGAAGAGCTGCAGAGCACTCAAGCAGAGGAGGATTCCAGAGTGACTGAGGGTTGGTTATAATGTGTGAAGTCTCAGTGAGGGTGTGCCTGGTCCTCCACAGGGGTGACTCAGTTGCCATGGGACAGACTGAGCACTGATGGGTGCAGTGGTAGGGCTGAAGATGCAGGGACATCTCCCTTGCTGAGACGAGCATGGGCTGTATTTGCTGCTCTGAGTAATAAATTAGTATTCAGGTGAGACAATTAAACAGCTCACCAGTAGCCATCCACTCAAAACTTCTGCAGGGGAAGAGCAAGATTTCACAGAGCTAAAGGGAACCTTGATGAGGGTAAATAGGGCTTTCCCCATGCCCTTGTTTATTCCACAAACCAGTTTCTTTAATTTTTAAAAACTGACTGGAGTTTGTGGAGAGAATTTGGATATCAGGGTGAGCATTTGGTATGTGTGGAATCTTGTCATCCAAACAAGTTGTTCAAGGGGTAAGAAAATGATAAAGGCATGCATACAGAAAACCCAACAGATGTGAAAGAGAGAGGGCAAGCTTGCAAAGGAGAGGGTGAAAATAGTGATTTCTTGCATGAGGACTTCTTGGTCTTAAAAGTTTCTTTGCTGGTATGTAGTATGTTTCCCAGGAAAGCTGGAGCATGCTGACGGCATATCAGTCTGGCACTGTGTTAACACAAAGAATTTGTCATGAAAAAAATACCCCAAAACAACTGCTGTTCAGTAATATCTGTCCTGCCCATCCTAACTGTGGTGGAGGATTGGAGATTGGGTGCAACAGCCCTGGCAGCTAAAGGCTTGGAAGAGAGCTGAAGAGCTCTCAGAGTCTGTGTAGAAGCTACAAGGAGGGCAGAGCAAGAAGCAATTGAAGAGGTTGGAAACAGAAAAGGAGAGGCAAGGAATATACATGCTTAAATATGTGATCTCCAAAGTGAGTAATATTAATGAAAAAAGAAAAGGCTTTTATTTTTAGAACAAAACAGGAGAAAAAGATATTTGGAAGGGTTGTGTGACCCACATGGCGGGGAGTGAGAGAGGATTCAATGACACCATCTTTTGTAGTGATGTATAACCCATTCCCTCTAAATCACCAGTTCATCTGAGCTCTGGGAGGTGGTGAAATGGTTGGCTGGTTGCTTGGAAGCTGATGTAGAGTAAATTGGAAGTCCAAGTCTGGTGGAGGTCACAGTGTCATGAAAATAATTACTGAGATGTGTCTTAATTGTCATCCTTGCAAATTTCAGAAGACACACCCGGGAAAGAATGGAATTCAAAACCATTTACAATGTATTAATGTTTCCCTCACCTGTCAGGAATTGTGACTTTTTGCATAGGAGTTTGTGTTCCTGCTCCTCTTCCTGCATCGAGTCAGACAATACATGGTGCTCCCCTTGATGCTTGGCTACAAGTGAGCCAAACTGGCACCTGTGATGAGTCTTAGATGTTGGCTGATTATATTCCCTCAGCTCAGATATCAAGGGCTGCATTTGATTGATGTATTTCTGTATTTCTCCCTCCTTTTTTTTTTTCCAAGCTTTGCAGAAAAAGAAACAAGCAAGCAGACACCAAGAATTTAATGGATATATTTTTCACTGGCTCTTTTATCAACAGCATATGAAAAATCCCAAAGGACAGAAGCAGTTAGCTAACCAATGAGGCATCATAGCTGATTTTAGGTTCCATGCAGGAGAAAAAGATACTGAAGTCCCAGCAGCTCAAGGGGAAGGAGATTTAAATTTAGGTTTGATACTGAGAAGCGTGCCTCTCCTCTGCTTGGAGACCAGTCTGTAAGAGATTACTGTACCCCAGGGCAGCAGTTTGGAGGATGATAGAGATGTCAGCCTGTGAGTGCAAAGGCTTGTACCACTGGATGATGAACCAGCAGGGATTTCCCATTAATGGAATGAATGTTAACAAGAATAATTCTGTTTTGTGATCTGGTGTGTGTGGGAAGGATAAATGATAGGGGCTGATGGATGGTCTTCACAGAGATTTGATTAGGGAGAAGGTGAATGGCAGTGTGTGCGTGAGAGAGGGGGAGATGTATGCACATGGTACATCCATTGCAGTATGCAGGCACACTTCTAGTTTACTGTGTCTGACAGAGAAGTCAGCAGAAGTAACCAGACAGGTCCTAAGCAAAAGCAGAAGCAGAGCACAGGTGTGGATATTTAATTTTTAGTGTCTTGTGCATTGTAGGGTCTTGGTTTTATGCTGCATTGTGGTAACAAACCTGTATCCAAGAATTTATCCATAATACTTTTGTCAGTAATAGAGCTTTCTGCCAATAAAGCATTTGACTATTGATATTAATTACCACAGTCAGTATGGGAGCACTGAGTGACACCTTTTCTGACCTGCTTAGAATCATTTTTGGCTCTAAAGTAAGCCTTAAAGCTTATACGAGCCCTTCCCGGTTCCTGAAAAAAGCAGGAGACAGGCCAGACCTACTGGTTGAGAGGCCAGGCAGGCAGAACCAACAGAAACAATCCCTCATCCTGCCTGAGACCTTCATATGCAGCTGGGATGCAAATAATAAATGAAAAAAGCAAAACAGTCACATAAGCTGACATAAGTCCAACAGACTTAGCAGCCCCACTCTCAGGTACAGGGGTAGCTGAAAAAGTGAAGGAACTGCAGCTAGTGCTTAAGAGAGACGTGGAAATAGGGAAAGAAACGTGAATCCCTTTAGCAGTGAGATGCGGGAGACCCCTAACCCGCGAAGCCAAATCTCTGGTACCTTCCCTGCTGCCTTTGCCAGGAGGCCATTAGGAGGCCCCGCCTGAGGCCGGCGTGTGTCCAGCTGGAGCTGGCGACAGGGTGGCAGATGGCGGGCCCTGCCAGCCCCGTGTGCGGGATGCCAGGCACGGGAAAGCCGGCGGCCGAGCTCCGCTTCCCTCGGGAGCGAGCGAGACGGCAGAGGTGGAGACTTGGCTCCGTCCCTCGCCTCGCCGGCCAAAAGGGCTGCGCTGGCACAAGGGAGGGAGTGTGCTGGAAGGCGTCCACAGCCAGCTATTCCCAGCCTGGGAGGGGATGGGCAGAGCGGATGTGTTCCTTTCCAGCGCTCTGCCTGTATCCGTGTGCCGGTCGCCTCTGCGCACCGCTGCAGTGCTTTAGTGACTCGGGCTGACAACTGGGGGTGTTGAGGCCGATGGTGGAGCATGTGAGCTGAACCCCGTAGAGCTGAAGGTGATGCTCACCGCCACAGAGAGGGGCTCCAGGGGCTCTGTCACTAACATTTTCTGGGACTGAGCTGTTTTACCTTTTACAGCATTAGTCTGGATTCTTTATGATTTCTGATCTGTAGTTGCCGTCTGTTTTCCCCAATGGCATTATGCATTTTTTCAGATCATGATCCCATTCCCCCAGATTTGATCTCATCCATATAGTGAAAAAAAAACCAACTTAATATATAAAATACACTGTGGTGTGCAGTGAATGTAAATGAGGGATTTCTTTGCTCCCTGTTTCTCCCGTGGAGAAACACATTACTTCTCTGACTAATCTTATTGATTTGGCTGGGGAGCTGTGGCCTGCTGCTGATGTCAAGGCCAAGTGGCAGGATCTGGCTGTACCCCTTGGCACAAATCCTTTATTCCCCAGCTGACTACACTGAAATCTCCTAAACTTACCTCTGAGCAATTTGAGAAGAGCTGGGTTTTCAAACCATGACCCTGACTTAGGAGCACATTTTTTAAATTTCTGCTTGCAATGTCCTGTGGCAAGGGTTTACTTTTCACTCGGTGGAGCTGGCAGCAGAGAAAGTCAAATGAGTTTTCCTAATCTGGTGTGTTCTAAATCTGGTTTGTCTCAAATACAGCCTGAGAGATATGCAGCGCAAGTGGAAAAATAACTGCCAGCACGCAGATGCGTGTCGTCTCGGAGCAAATAAAGCTGACTTTAAAAATAAATGTTAAATCTCATCCATGGTATGAAGGGAGACAGGCCTGTAGCTCAGGTATGGGGAGGGATATTTTAAGGTGGGCTGTGGAAGAAAGCTCACCACCAAGCTTCTGACCCAGCGTACATGTCCCTTTTTATCTGCTAAGTCCAATAATAAGCTTGTTATTAGAGGACATCTGTTACTGCCTGATAACACATACAGTGAGCAGGAGCACAGCGCTGGTGGGCAGCCAGGGATTTTGGCAGCTCTGGGGAGCGGCAGTTTCATGGACTGTTTCACACCTCGTCCAGAGTCGGGGCAGCACATCCCTTCCGTGGGCCTGTGGCTGGGTGGGAGGATGCCAGCAGTTTGAGGCCAGGGCTATGCCTGCACGGAGCTCCCCTGTGCCAGCTGGTGTGCACGTGTGCCAAAGCCTCATCCACTCATCCTCCTGCAGCCGCAGCTGGCCCCCTCGGTGCTGGGTCAGCGTGGTGGGTCTCCTGGCATTCCTCCAGGACAGGCAGTGGAGCAGCTGGGAGAAATGTGCCACATGCTGAGTTCTGCTTTTTCCTTCTGCATTTCCAGGGGAAGCAGTTCACACACTAGTTTCTTGCCCCCAAGCCTCCTTGCCTGAAGAAAAACATTCAAGGAGACTGTGTGAGCTGAATCTGAGCGTCATGAAGTTTTCCCCAAAGTCATTGCTGTAGGTAATGTATATTTATGAGCAGAACAAAGTGCGCTGCAGATACTTTGAAAGGCTGCTTTCCTCTCAGGGTGGCTTAGCATTTAGGCAAGTAAGGAGTGGAGATGATGTCCAGACTGCACTTGCCAGTGGCAGAGCAGGCTGGTGCAGGACAGATGGCATATTCCACCTGCCTTCCTGCATGTATCAGAGATGCTGATATTCTGTGGTTCAGAAGATGGTTATCCTTCTAGTGTGTAGAGGAGCCTACAAGAAAACTGGAGAGGGACTTTCTACAGGGGCACGTAGTGGTAGAGAGAGGAGAAATGGCTTTAGACTGAAAGAAGGTAGGTTTAGATTACATATTATGAAGAAACACCTTACAGTGAGGGTGGTGAGACACTGGAACAGGCTGCCTGGAGAAGCTGTGGATGCCTCATCCCTGGCAGTGTTCAAAGCTGAGCTGGATGGGGATCTGAGCAACCTGGTGCAGTGACTGGTGTCCCTGCCCATGGCAGGTGAGTTGGAGGTGATCAATAAGTGCCCTTCCAATCCAAACCATTCTATGATCTTACAGTGCTCTGCAGGTCAGGAGACCACACCCCTCTGCTGGGCTTTAGCCCATCGCAGTGTGACACAGCTCCATTCCGGCACTGAGACTGAGCCTGCACCATCATGTGTGCCCTGAGCCTGGCTCTTGTCTGGGGAAGGGTCTTTTGAGAGAGGGAAATGGGGGATGGAAAACGAGTTTTGAATTTGCACCAGAGTCTGCACTGTTAATGTATCAGCAATGCTGATGTCATTTCCAGGGTGACCATCAGACACCTGAATTAGCTTGTGGCACTAAGCATTACAAGTTGTGACATGAAGTAAAGGCCAGTTTGCTTTCCTGCTGGTGGTCATGTGGGCTCTGTGAGACTGATGACGTGCAAAGCCCGCATTCACACAGTGTAAGGAAAGCATACAGGCACTGGTTTATGGCCAGTGGTGGTCAGTGTTTGCTCAGCTCGGCTGCTGATTGATTCAAATTGCATTTCATGCAGGGGCCAGGACTTTCCAGTTGAATCATTTTGGCCACCAAAGAGCACCAGATTTCTCTATATCTGATCATATATCTTTCTCAATATATATAGATATTTTGAGGTATACATACACACACACATATATATATAACTTACTAGGCCAAACTGCTCGTCTTGTGCAAGGCATTTCAAGAAGGGATTGTTCTCCAGCTTGAGAAGCTCATGTTGGTTTATCTACAGATCTTGGTAAGCTCAGCTTTCCCTGTGTTGCTAGCACCAGCCCTGCTGCTTTAGGAAATCCACCAGTTTCATGTCACATGTTTCCTGTGAATTTGAGATTCATTAATGTGCTGTCTATTTCTGTGATTGTATAGGTGTCTGTAAAGACCACCAGGTAGCCCAGATTTTGTTGGGCATACCTCAGTTGCCATATCCTTCCCAAAGAGCTCTGTTGAGCTGGATTGTTTCCAGGGCTCCTCAAGAAGAATGAGGAATGCTACATCTGGCTAATAATTTGCTGTAGCCAACATGTGACTTTACTTCAATGAGAGCAGGATTTTTGCTCATGGATCAAACATCAAAGGCTTTTTACATTATGCAACATCCTAACATTGGTAAAGGATTAGGTCATAATCATGTAGTGCTCTGATATATTTTATTATTCTATTTTATTTCTGAATGTGGTTCACCTCAACTCAAATGATCCTCTAGCCTTGCAGAAAACAGTAATACAGGTGACTTTATAGTGAGTCTTGGTTAGATAGCTCTGAATTTTTTCCTGCACCCTAAGCAGCAGCAGTAGCATCCCAAGCACGTACAGCCAAATTTCCCGATTCTTTGCTTCTGTATCACATCTTTCAGGTGGCTAAGAGACTCAGAGAGCCGAGGAGAGAGGATTCTCTGGCAGATGTGGTAGGCTTGAGCTCACCAAGGGCTGGGCAAGCAGGGCCCTTGGGTGAGCAAATCCCACTGTCTGGCATCCCATGCCTGCTCCGTCAGCTGATCAACCCAGAGGGCAGTGAGTGGCATCATTCTTTAATAAGTGCTTTTGCTGTGAAAATACAGGTGTTGAAACAGACTTTGGTGAGGAATTCTCAGCTCCTGCCAGCATGCTGTTTTCATGTGTTGTGTATAGCAAGGGTCTGCTTTTACATTTCCCTGTGGGGCATCCAGCACAGATATGTTGGTATCATTTTTCTGCTTAATTGTAGAGATTTTCTATTAGTTTCTGTTGCCTGTATTTTACCTCCTCCAAAAAAAATGTAGCATGCTTGGTTCCCTGTATGAAGCTCATTTTTCTAGGCAATAATTAGATTTTTCAGATTTCAAATATTAGAGCTATTTCTTCTACAGTGAAAGCTGGCACATAGGGAGCAGAATAGAAAGTTTGAAAGTGTGGAGGATATTTCACCCTGGGTTTATGTAGGGATAAATCCTCTCCAGCACCATGCTTTACAGCATTACCTGCTTGGAGAAGCTGGGGCTGCAGGTTTCTGAGCATCCTCCTGAGAGCAAGTTTGTCAGCATTTGCACCAGCACGAGCAGTGAAGGCTTTTACAGCAAAACGGAGCTGATCAACTCTGGTTCTGCTCCTCACAACCCCTCCCTATGCTTCCAGGGGGATCTGTCTTTCCTGTCACTCAGGATAACAATTCCCCACCGGCAGCACAGAGATCCAGAAATGTGCTGTAATCTTGCTGAGAGTTTGATTCCCCAGTTGGGACTGCTGGATTTATACAGCCAAGCAGTAGATGGTCGTTGACTTAAACTTGTGTGTTGGTGTGCTGAACCTCTAAATGGGCTGAAGGGTCTCTCTTTGTCTGGAAATAACCTTGAATCTTTGAGTTGTGAAATCTATGGATTTCATTGTATATACTAGTTTAGATTTAACTTCATCTAGCTGTTCAGTTTTAAAAGATTTCTTCTTTTTTGTTGTTTTTTGGGGGGATTTTTTTGGGTTTTTTTGTTGTTTAGGGGTGGATTAATAATTCATTCCCGAATTGGTAGTTAGTGCAATGGATATTTAATTGTAAATGTATATCTTTAATTAGGACTTGGTACATGGATGCAAAAATTCCTTATCTTGCAGTTTCTCAAAAGCACACATATTCAAAAGCACAGCCTTGCCCTTCAAAAATACTATTCTGTGTATTTAAAGGTCTGAATGACCTTTTAATCAGACGTTACACCTTTACTTCCAGCTGATATGACAACGTCTGACAGTAACTCAACCTGATGTGGCAAGAAAATAAATAAAAGCCGTCTCAGTCACTACGTCTTTAAATCTCACTGTCTAACTGCGGTTTTGTGTTCAGGCAGATGGACCCACAGCAGAATATTACATTTCGTTTTCAAGTAAAGACAATGTATTGAGTTTAATATGTCTGCATGTTTGACTGTTCTTTTGAGGTCAATTTAGTCATACGTTTGTTTCCTGCCATTACGATCTCCAGCCTCTTCTGCAGCCAAGCTCTTTATAAATTATAAATCTATAAGCCTCGCTCTCAGCAGCCATCTTACAGCCCAAACAGACTGGTGTGGGTGGTCTAGAAATTGCATTAGCTCTCCTCAGCGTACCTGAGTGTGAGGGCTGACATGCTCTGTCACTGCTTGTGCTCTTGCTCACCTCACATAAACGGGCAGAACAGAGACTGGTAAAGATGGATATGAGCAATTCCTACTTTTGTACCGCCAACAAAAAGAGACTCACACTAGTCATGGTGATTGTATTCAATACACCAGCTCATTGTCCTTGGAAGTTAATTTTCAGATGATAAGTGTAACATTTGTAGAGGGGGTGTGGATATTGAATTGACAGCAGGTCAGAGTTCTGATAATACAGCAGAATTATTTTGATCTCTGGTATTTCCAAGTGCAGAAGCAATAAACATAACAATAATATCTCCCCTTTCATATTACTTTTACAAAAAGAGAAGCTGTGTACTGTTTGAGCCTGTTTATCACAAACTGGGCTAATTATTCAACGAAAAATACGTGCCACACCAATGAGCAGTTCCCTAGAATTCAGAAAGTAATATTCTGTCACCAAGTACAATGCACATTGTACACTGCAGGCTCCATGGTTTGTTGGATTTTTATGAAAAAACTGGGAAAACATTAAAAAGGTCTTCCCTGAAACAAAAATGAAAGAATTCTTTCAAAAAAAATACATTATACTTAAATGTGGCACCAGCAACATCCATGAGAACTTATTTTTTACAAGTATTTATTTGCAAATTTACAGAGTTTTGCTTTTAGGAGAAATTTTTTCAGATACAACACCACTGTTTTGTGGGTGGTTCTTAATGCAACAAGTACTTGTGAGCTGTGACAGACTGATAGAGTGTCATGTTAGGGCTCACTTCTCTCCCTGGACACTGCAGTCATTAATTCTGGAGGGGAGACATATGGGTCGACATGCATAGGTCCAAGGGCACTTTCATCATCTTTTGACTGAAGGAAATTGAGGACAATAAGTACCTCGCAGTAATGACACAGACTTTGCAGGCTCAGCCCCTTCAGCCTCTCATGTAGGTTGTGCTTTGGAAGGAATGGAAGCTATGGAAGGAATATGCTGCTACTCAAATGTGTATGGAGGCACCTGCATGCAAGGGGATATCATTTTCAGGGTGCAGCAGGTGGAGGAAGGAGGAAGCTAGCTTGCTTACACAGGATTGTTTCAGTGTAAGCCAAGGTCCTGTGTGAAGGAAATGATAGGGGTGGTCTCCACAGCAACCCTAAGTCCACAGAGTGATTCCCTCACTGGAATGAAGTCATGGATGTGTTTTCAGTTCTTTCTGCATTGAAGCCTAAATGTGGAACAAGGTGAGGTTTGAAAATGCCAACCTCTCCTCCTAAGGTGTCTGAAGACACATACACTTTCCAAATGACAGAGCAGAGCCTTTTCTACTTCCCTGCCATGAGCATGGTCTTGCCAAAGTGTGGTCATTCTGAAAGCGCTGTCTGTTTTCCAGATATTTTTTCTAGCAATGTTTACATTTTCATGACTACCTTGTTAACAAACTAAGGAGAAGACAGCGTGTTAGGTGTGTTACATACAGAGTACGATGTATTGCGTGTGATCCTAAAAATGGTGTGTTTGGAGAAGGATGTTTCTATTAATTGCCAGGCAATGGGAGGCACCGTGTTATTCCTAGATAACTGAAAGTATGCCTAAAATGTAAAGGGAAAGAACAACTAGAACTCAAGTATGCCAATGCCACAAAAGAAAGCTTAACTTGTTTTCTTGCTTTTTTTTTAGAGAACACCTGTTCCCAGCGCTGAAGCATTCCGATGGTTCTTTTAAGCAGTAGTGTATCTTATTTTCGAGGCAGTCCGAAGTGAATGGCAAGCTAAAGTCTTGTTTTAAGAAACTGCTTAGTCCACCATTGAAGAATATACTCAGATACTATTTTCATTTATGTATAGGGGTTTCCTCAAAAGCAAAAGACAAAAATCTGTGAGCCTGGGGAATTGGCCAGCTTCTTCACATTCACTACACCAATTCTTTCTTTGATGTAACTTAGCTATACTAGTGAAGTTGTTGTCTATTTTTAAAGTGGCTGTAAAAAAAAAAAAATTTGGGTAAACCCCTGCTATAAAGTCATGTATCTTTGAAAAGTAACATATCTATACTTCATTTTCAAATATATGTGTTTCAGTACTGTAAACTGTACAGATAGCCGCTTGTATTTTGTGTGTTTAGGCACAAGGAGACAATCATGTCTGAGCATCAATGGAGATAAACGGTTTGTACACAACAGTGTGGTTCTGCAAATTAAATCCGGAGCAATAAATTCTAGCTTTAACTATTATTTTGCTAGTTGTTTAGCAGCAGCAGCAGCAACAGCAGCACTGTTTTACCATGCATCCTTCCATAGAGACTTGATGCCAAGTTTTCCAAGATAAAAGGATTGTGACGCATCTAGCAATTACCTTCTGTTGTGGTGGTGTAAGAGGGGAAGATGTAACACTTAAAATTAATCTTTCAAGCACTATAATAGAATAGTGGTTTGTGCACTTGCATTGCTTCCAAAGGAGCTTTAGAGAGGGGTATCTCTCCAAAAATGCTGTCTAGTGTCTGACTTGTTTTTCACTGTGCTCTGAGCTGGAGTGCCCAGCATAGGCGGATGTGCAAAACTAGTCATCTAAATAAAGGTTGTTCTAGGATGCAAAACAGAGTATGAGACCTTAGAAAAAACGATGAGTCAGCTTAATTACCCTTCACCTACAAGATCTTATGTAATATTTTCAGTCAATGGAGTAAATATTTTATAAAGTGGAATGCCATCTTTTTGGTTCAGGTGGAGCTCTTCACAGTTAAGTGAGTTTTGACAGTTGGACTGCTTTAGGCCTCACTTGCACTTGTGCTCATTTGAGAGCCTGGATATTTTTGCAGTACAATTTTTTTTAAATACTTTTTTAAAAAGACTGCTTCTTCCCACATGTTTCTTGGTCCACTGATCTTGTCTTTGCTGAATGACTGGTCCCCTAGGCCCCCACAAAAATGCTTTCTTCCTGTTCTAGCTGTACGGAAGAAATGTCTGCTCCGTGGAAAGGCAGCACACAGAGAGATATAGCTGACATGCCATAAAAAATATGGAGGATTCTTTACTTAGGGATACTTATTATCAGTTGATCATCACTTTTTATTGCTTGGCTTTGTCATACCACTCACTAGTGAGAAGGCCATGCCACCAAAGGAAGTGGATGCTGTTGTGCCATGTATTTGATAGACTTATAATTTTGTACAAGATGTGGCTGTAAGTAGTTTCACAGACATGGTGCTGGACATGGAAATAACCAGGTAATGTTGCACAGCACATACAAATCTCCTACTGTTTCAGCACTTTCTCCAGTTTTTGCTAAGTACTTCAGCCTTTGGCCCCAGGTCACACTTGGTGAAGCATGAGGGATGGGCTGGGAATGCTCCAGTGTGGGACCTGTGCAGGAGGGGAAGATGCCAGCATTGGCAAGTGAGGGCTGGCAGGTGTTGGGAACAGCCCAGAAAGTGAAGACCAAGAAGGAGGAGAAACCTCCTGAGGTGACATATGTGTGCCAGCAGGACTGGGCAGAGTGTGGGTGACCCAGGGTAACTGGAGGGCACAGTTGGGCTGGGCTTACACCTGCGTCCTCAGTTTAGGGTCAGGGCACGTGTCTGTGGCCTTGCATCGTACGATGTCACATACATGGCTTCAGAGGTGGAATGTCATGCTTAAAATGCTTCTGTCATGGTGCCCCTCTTACAGTTTGTGAGATCCTCAGTTGAATACTCATCCAGTGCCCATTCAATGAGCTTTGTGTCTGTTTGTATGGTGACCGTGTATGGATTTCTTTTTGTGTTGGAGACTTTTTGGTTAGGGGCCTCTGTTACTGATCACTAGACCAATATGAGCTCTGCAAGGTCTGCTCTACCAAAGTGCAGATTGATTTACAAACTGAAGCCTTATTTGCACATCTGGCTGGTAAGCTTGTCTTGCTCCTTGGAAAACTCACATTGCTCTTACAGAAGCAGAGGCAAAGTTAAGTTCAGGCTACATTAGGTGTACAAAGGTACTCACAGCAATGTACTTACTGTCTAATACCCTAATGTTGCATGTCTTGTCGTGGTTCCACTTTTTGTTTTGTTGTTTTGTTTTAAAGAACTGATGGATCTGTATATTGTAATTGTGGTGTTTTACATGTCAATTCAAAATTGTTAAACACACAAAGAAGCATACCTGTTAATTATTGAAAATGAATGAGAGGTGATTTTTCTTTGATTTACCCACATGGTTTTCGTTTCGGATGCTGTTCCTTTGCCACCATCAGGTTTTTAGATTCTGCTGAAAGAGTATTTATATTATGCATACAGCATTTTAATTAGTGATGTTTGAAGAAGAAAATCCATTTTCTGGCCTGTCTCTCCTCACTTCCCTCCCCACCCCTCCCCATTTATATACATATTTGTCAATCAGATTATTGTCAAATTCTAATTACCAAATCTGTGCTTTTCACAAGGTCCAATACCATTTTCCAGTGTGAAAATTTGTATTCTTCGCCATTCTCCATTCTCACAGTGAAAAGTTAAAAAAAAAGGGTCTGGGCAAGAAAAAAAAGCAGAACTCTTTCTGTCTTCTAGGTGAGAGTGCTAAGCCTAGTGGAAGCATTTTTGGCATACCCCAGATAAACTTATGAAGAATGGTAAGCTTGAAAGGGAGGCACACATACCCATTCTGTCAATTAATAACTGACCCTCCCTATGAGGGAAAATACTCCCTTTTGTACAAGACCCCCTGGTATGTAAGTCCTGCAATTAATGTTGAAGAATGTAAAGCCTTTAAACGGGCTATATCTGTAATCAAATAATGAAGAAAGAAAGTAGTTAAATGAACATACCATTCAGGGTCGAATGCATTCAGCAAAAAGCAGTAGTGGGTCTTTGATCATGGTTAGATGCATAGTGATATCAAACAGTGGGTTCTCATGTAACAGCTAAATGTTTCAGATTTTGTTTTTATTAAATTTGGCAGTTTCACGCTGAGCTCTACTGTATTCTTAGTGAACAAAAGACAGCTCCTATGTTAGAAAGTACTCCATTTTCACAATTGCAGGGAACTAGGAGGGTATTTTCAGATACATGGGCCACAGAAATGTACTCCTTTCACAGTGTTCTCCTATTTCTGAACTGTGCAGTTATCTATTAAATTTTCTAATAGATATTTGTGTAAGGTGTATGTATGCTTGTGCAATTATGGAAAAAAAACCAGTTTTGGAAAACAGTGTATTTATGAAAAAATAATCACTTATGGGGCATGTACAAAACTGTATAAAAACATTCAATTTGCCCAGTAAAGTTGTTTTTGTGATATTTCTGTGTTGTTGAATAAAGGACTTTAGTATTCAAAATATCTCTCTTTTTCCATAAACAGGTCCTGTTTGTGGGATCTTAAACAAAGAAAACCTCTTTTACAAAAGAACCCCCAAAATGAGCGAGAAAGTCCAAATGCTGACCTCAGTCTTGCATATGGGAATGAATGCTTATGAAGTGATGGTACAATAGCCACAGAGCTTATTCCTTCTCAATTGGCAATTGATGGAAACCCCATAAGTTGAATAACTAAAGGTAACATTGTACTCTGGCTTTTTAAAAATAGCAAGAAAAAATACTACCTTTTTTTTTGACTAGGAATGTTACTTTGAGATTTTGAGGCTAGGAAAGGTTAGTGAAGTAGGAGCAAGGCTGATTACAGAACAGCCTTTAACCCATTAATGCAAACCTGTATTGTATAAAAAGAGTGGACTAGTGAGAGCGGTGTGATAAATTAGCAGTTAGCTTTGTATGGAGAAGCATGCAAAGGTGAAATCTCATCTATAGCTCTTGCAACAAACAATAGTCCTGCATCCTGTTGCTGTTGAAGTACTTGGTATTACAAGTATGGCTCGAGAGAGAATGACAACATTATCTTCCTTTTTGTTTTACTGCTTCTCAGTTCAAAGTTCAGCTCTCTACCTATCTCAAAAACTTTACATAGCTAAGGAAATGTTCTCCTCTTGACATTTTGTTTCCCTATACTACTTGCCAGCATTGAAGCAACTTCAGATAGGTGGGAAGGTTCGTGACAAGCACGTCATCTGATTTTGGTGACATTTGGAACGTCATTTTTCTGTGAATATTCCTTTAATCAACAGAAAGTCTGCTCTTAGGTGCCAAAATAGAATTTTGAATGAGTTTGAAAAATGAGGTAGGTCCTTTAGTCTGTGAGATGCCTTCAATTCCTGATGATTTTCCAGGGGGAGCCTTAGTGTATCCTTTTGTTTTTTAAAGAAAGCAAAAAAAGAAAAAGGAACAGAAGTGGATTTTCCACTGATCCTGTCTGCTCTCATCGAAACCCATAAGGATATATGTTCTTGGGAGACGTAGACTGCTCATTAGACAAGAGTGAATCTTGAGGTCTGTTTGAAGAGGAGGAAAAGGGCTGCCAGGTTGCTCAGGCATACTCAGTGATCTCTCTGGATTAAATATAGAATTCACAGGGAGGAAATACACTCATTTCATGAGACGGTCGATTTGGAAGCAGGAAGAGGTCTCTGAGTTCCTATTCTTTTAATGCTTTCTCTTTCAACATTTTTCCCCTCAAGTATTGTTTTATACTGGTCTGAATGAAAAACATCCCTCAGCTCCAAAGAAATACTCACCCCAGATATGAACCTTGCAGTTTAAAACTATCTCTAGTTTTTAATAGCTTTTATTTTTTTAATTTAAAAAACCCCACAAACACCAAAACCAAGCAACTGAAAATAAAAACCCAGTCAAGAAGCAGGTAATTCTTCAAAGCCAAAAGTGGCAAACTTATTACCGAGCCTATTAAAGGAAGGAAAATACCTGTTTGGAAACTCAATTCATTTGGAAACTCAATTCTTCTAGGATGTGTTTGGCTCAATTTGGTTTTGCCACTAGCCATGTCAATGCTCTCTTATATATTTCCAAGGAACAAGTCTGAAATTATGAACAGCCTAGTGATACAGGGCAGTGTGCCTTCTGTGAGGCTCCAGTCTTCCCCACATTCCCATGGGTTTTACCAGATAGCTTGTGGAGTTGGATGATATTATATAGCTGGCTTAGTTATAAGTTTGGTCTTACTTCACTATAAGGATCTACTCAGTTACCAGTGTGCACTGAGCATGGATAGATGGCCCCAAAATCTAAAAAGGAAAGAAAATCTTCTTCTCAGTAACAATTGCAGAACATACAATGATGATTGAAACTACTGTATCTATCTGAGGATAGAAAGATGAAGTGCTGCAGGATCTGCTCCCCCTGTAGGTTTGTCTTGGTTTGCTGTTTGGTTTTTAGGGTGGACATGCTCGGCTGGGTTGCTGGGTGCTTCAGCAAGGCAGTTTTGCCCAAGGCAGGCAGAATGAAGGCTGCAAAATGTTATTCTTTCAAGACAAGGGTCTAGACTTCCTAAAGAAGCTATGACATTCTGGAGGATTTCCACAGCTCTTCTAAGTTCTCAGATGATATTAAAGGATTGTCACATTATTATTAATGTAATAATCAGGAAGAATTTGTCATGCTACCACCCATTCCTGAAAAACAGGTTTTAGAAGTTAGCTTTAATGAGTTAATTTCCCAGCCAACTCTGAAAGTGCTTCTTAGTGTAATATGATTTCCCTATAACAGAAGATGCTGCGACTATGGGCTCATTGGCCTGTACAGGGCCTTGACTTCCAGAGTCAAGGATCATTGATAAAAAATAATTCAGAATTCTGGTAGAAGGATCTGCAGGTGTCATGGTGTCAGCCAGAGCCTGGGTTAATTATTCGGTGCAGTTCTCCCCAGCTTGGTTTATGATGTGTACAAGCATCCTACATTTGAAAAGAAAGCACCTTACATCCCTTGCTCCTTTAAGTCTGCTCTCTTTACAGAGTTAGTAAAACTAACCCTCTGCACTTCTTCAGGAAAGCCCAAAGCATTAGAAGAAATACATCTCTTTTTGTCTAGACATTTTCCTTTGGGAAGAGACAGAAGAGTTAGTCTAGGTCAGAAACTCCTGGTGCTTGCTCAGATCTCCTAACAGGGGTCTTCTCTGCATTGGATGTAGCTTGTGAGCAAAGTCCATACATCAGCTTGGCAGTTGGACACAACCCTACAGAATATCAGCACTAAAGCAAACAGGACCCAGTAAGGGATGTTCCCACTGCCCTCTCCCTGGCACGTGTGACACACTCAAGTTTATGCCAGGTGTCCAACAGCCTTCCCATGCAGGGGGTCGGGTTTGCTGTGCCCAGCAGAGAGGTGAACTTCCCCACATCTGAGGAGCCTGTAGCATGTTGGAGGTTTTTAAAGAGGAGAGAAGGTTGTTACATGTCCAGACAGGGACTAAAACCTCTCAACCCACTTGTCTCACGCTAGCTTTTGATTTATAGCTGTGAGTGTTGGTGGCCACCAGGCTGTAGAAAGAGCTGGGCTACTGAGTATACCTAGTCTCTTGCATGCCTTCATTTTAATGGTCATACCTAGAGACTGAATTTGAGCGGCTGATATGTTGACCGGGATTAATGCAAAATTATTACAACTGGCTTTCAACATTTTTTTTGAGAATTAGTGAGTAAATAACCTGATCTAGCAAAATTTGTCACCCATATTAGGAACTGTGAACTAATTACTGCTTTCTGATACTCTGCTCTTACTTGTTTTGCCTTTTTATCCTGATTGTTTGCATTCCTAGGACTGATTTGCCTTTCTGATGCAATGCCATGTGATCTGCTGATTAATTTTTGTGAGCAATCATAAACTCCAACCTATGGCTGACTCCATATATTTTTATGCTACGCTCCATAAACATTCATTCATTTATTATGATTACTGTGTGGAAACAGACTTTTACAGGCTAATAAACTTCGATTTGAACTGGATGAAGCGTTTCCTGGTGTCACTTTTTAAGAAAAAAAAAAACCAAAAACCACACACAATAAAAAAGAAGAAATAAGGGTGCAAACCTTGACTTGATTTAACTGGGTCTCTGTAACTATCTCCACAACTACTGTCAGTACTAGGCTTGGAAATACCAACAGCAAAACCTTATTCTCAAGTTGATTTCATTAACAGTGAGAAACACTGCTTAAAAATAAAACAAACTTCCAGGGCTTAGGGCTGGGAAAGAGAGGGAAGGGAAATCAGATTTTTTTTTCTTTAATTGGCTACTCTGGTGTCTTCTCTCCTGTAGACCTGCTTTCTTAAACATGCTGACATGCACAGGGCAGCTTCCAGCTAAGACCAATTAAGCAGAGCATTTGCCTCCAGTGTG
Source organism: Anthoscopus minutus (assembly GCA_013399455.1). Taxonomy (NCBI): domain Eukaryota; kingdom Metazoa; phylum Chordata; class Aves; order Passeriformes; family Paridae; genus Anthoscopus; species Anthoscopus minutus. The sequence continues at coordinate 160,576 of VWYI01020956.1, read as the reverse complement.
GCTCGCTGGCTGTGGCCAGGCAATGCTCATTGCAGGCTGTGTGTCGGCACAGGCACAGCTGGAGCACGCGCGGGCAGGCGACCTCGCAGCGCACACAGGTCCCGGGCCAGCTTCTTCTCACGCTCCTGGGGTCTGGTGCTCCCTGACCTGCTGTGCCTGGCAAATGTCTGGTCAGAAATGACTCTGCAGGTGGTGGAGTATTTTCTATTTTAGGTGGTTAGTTCAGACTCAAACAGCTTGGCAATACCAAGTGTAGTACACAAAAAGAACATGAATTCTCCTGTCTTAGCTGTTTTAAGACATGTCCATAGATGAGGAAGCTGGTAGTAATTGATCACCTTTTACATGGTCCCTGCAAGGAGGCCATTGGGATGGAATGGCACTTTGTGCAGAGAGAGGCAGCAAAGCTAAAACAAGGTGGCCAGATTGTGATAGGTTGTGTGTCTGCACACAACTACATGTAGTCCTCTATGTAAAGAAGTTGTCATCCTTTCCATATGTTCATCTGAAGTATGTCACAAACATGATGCATAAAAATTGTATTTTTCAGTCCACTGGAGGCCCAGTCACACAGGTAATCTTAATCTCACTAAAGAGCAAATGGAAGTTTAAGAGCAGAAGGAGGGCTCATGTTTTGTCATCTTTCAGGCCTTGAATGCAAGCAGTGAGATCAAGTTTTGCTGAATGGCACAGCTGGACATGTACAGTGACCCTGCCAGTGGCACAGCTGTCCTAGACAGGGATCTTTGGGATCACTGCTCTGGTCCCTGCCTTTCCTAGTTCTGCTGGAAAAAGTGACTTCTAGAAGTCACTGAGGCAGTCTCACCGCAGAGATGAAGAACAAGCAAGATTATTAGCTGATGATTTTTTTTTCCTGTTGTGACCCAGCACATCTTACTTCAATAACATAAGATAGAATTGCAGCAGCCAGAGAAAACTGCAGCTCCCCAGCAAGGAAGAGGAAAAAGATAATTTGCTCACTCTTTCTCATTCTTTGTTCCCTTTTCCCCTGTATTTCCTTCCTTTAACTCCTCTCTTCCCTAGAGGAAGGCAGATATGGCAGATGCTGTGGCTCCTGCCAGCAGCTCTGTGCTTTGTGTCGTGGGAAGGTGATGGGGCTGAAGCTGCACAGAGTTGAGCTTCTGGAGGCTGGAGCCCGTGAAAGGTAGGTAGGTGCTTGGTGTGTGGGGTGGTGCCTCAGCAAGTATGTGGGCTGCTGCTCTTTTGCTTGTGCCACTGGATTCCACAGGGAAATGGTGGCAGGTACTGGGCTGAAGCAGTCACCTTGAACCTTTTACAACCCCAGCATGGCAGAGTCAGGCAGCTGATGCAGATTGTAATGGTAACAGTGAATATGTATGTTACATGTGCCCTAAAATCCTGGTGCTGAGAAAATCTAGGGGGACTTCTGAGGGGCAGAGAGTAAGATATATGCTTGGTCCATCACTGGCATTTCCTAAACTTTCTCTGGCCACAGCAAGGGTTCTGGAAAAGAGGTTTTAAAAAGCCAGGTCTTAGCTATTTTTTCCCTAATTATTTTCTTGGAAACAGCTGAGTTGGTTTTGCTAGGAATTTGAAAGCACACCTAGCTCAAGGCAGGCACTGAGCTGGAGGCAGATGTCTTGCCTGAAAGATTGCAGCCTGCAGGATTAAAGGTCTGAGTAAAGCTCTGAACCGCCAAAAATGGGACCCTGTAATAGGCACTTTAGGTGATGTGAACTGCAGATGTTGCCACCAGCTTTGCTAGGAGTAAAGGAAAGACTGAGACGGGCGTTAATTTTGCAGCTCTGTGTGGGCAGACTCAGTCTGGTTCTCTACCAACAAGGCTGGAAGCAGCTGGGGTGGGTTAGGGATTTTTGGGCAACCCTTTAGCATAAAATACCACTTATATGATGGCAAGGAAAAGTTGGGCAAGGAAAGTGGATGGCTGTGGCACTGCCAAAATGCTTCCCAGAGATGCCAAACTGTGGCCCAGGGAGCAGGCAGAAGAGATGCTCTCCTGGCATATGCACTGTGAGGGCTACAGTTTCTCTCTGGTTCCACTGAAAAGAACCAGCAACCCAGTTTGGCAGCCTCCTGGCCTGGTGTGCTGAGCACAGAGGCAGGTTATATGCAGGGTGTTAATAGGGATGTGTTGTTAATAGGAATGTGCTGGGAGTGATGGTGATGCCCTGGCAGTGCCATTCCAGGGGGTGGGGTGGCCCCCTCCCTGCTCCCTGCTGATGGGGTGCGAGCCTCTACCGCATTTTGATCCAACATTCTACACTGCTGTTCTGACACTTCACTGCTCCCACCGTGATTGCTACATTTCTCTTTTGCTTTATGTTAAAACAAGGGAGGTGTTTAAATATTTATTATCACTAGAAACTCCAGAAGCCAATGTTCATTTGTATAAGCAACTGGGATTTTTTTTTCCATTTGTCAGTAATAATTCATTAATTATTATTTTAAAGTTGTTGTTCTGCCTGCGATGTGTCATCTTCCCACCACTTTGGCAGCAATCTGCACAAGATGTGGGATGTACGGCACCGTGGTTCTTCCTCCCATGGGTTGTTGCTTCTCCTTCAAATATCTTCCCCTTAAACAAAGTGGGCATTGGAGTTCCTGGTGACTGTTCAATTAAAGGGAGAAATTTTTTTCCTTGCTCTTCCTCCACATCATTTTTTGGGGAGGCCAAGTGCCTTCTGCTGCCATTACCACACCTGTGGAACTTGGTGTCTGCTCCTGCCCCTCTGTAGGTGCAGGAGACAAAACTTGTGGCTTTTGGCACCTGGGTATGCTGTGTTTGGCTGTTGCTGCTGGATGAACATTTCTGCTTGCTGCAGCGGCTGCACTGAGCTGTGCCAAGCCTCAGTGGTTCTTCAGGCTCTGAGCATCGAAGTGGCACGGTCTGGAATCCAGAGCCATGCAAAAGCAATCTTGTCTGACCGTGGCAGGTCAGCATTTTTTCTTAGATTACTCTAAATGCAGAGTGTTTCTTGCTCACCCCTGCTTCTGCCTGCAAATGAGTGGGGAGGTGGCTGGGGAAGGGCAGACTTCATCTGCAGGGAGATGGGAATGAGGAACTTGCACTGGGAAATATTTTTTGTTTTCAGCCCAGAACATGATGTTTGTCTTCTGAATTCCCTTTCTGCAACTCCTTTCCCTAGAACAATTTTGTCACCACTTGTGTGTTTGCCACTTTTGCAGGAGAGGACAGTCTCAGGGAACAAAGCCATTCCCCATCTGAGCCTGTCAGGGACATGCCGTGCCTAATGCCACCACTGCTATGTTCCCATAGGTCATGGCTCAGCTGAGTACCAGAGCTGCCAATAGCCATGGAAAACAGTAGCAGGCTGCTCAAGGCTGTGTCCTAACTGGGCTGCCCAAACCTCTTATGTGAACTGTGGAGGAGGCAGAGAAGAAGCCTGGGGGCTGAGTGCAGCCATCCCTGATGCAGCCCACAGGGCTGAAAGGAGAAACTGCCCCTCTGGGCTGAAACGGTGCCACCAAATGCAGCTGGCTGGCTCCTGGCTTGCCTGGGAAGGGCAGCAGCTGCTCTGCTGAGCTGTCCTGGTCTGTACAGATGGGGCTTCTCTGTTCCTGGAGTTTGGGGCCAGAGACACCTCCAGGCAGAGAAGCAGGGGGGGAACTGTGGGCACGTGTTGCTGCACAGGACTGCAGGTACGCCTGCAGTCACCTCTGTGCCTGTGTCGCAGCCAGCCCGAGCACACCGGGCACAGCCCAAAGACCATCTCTGCTGTTGGACTCATCGGTGCCATCATGTCCCAGCGCATTTGCATTTGCTTGTCATCTGTGTGGACACGTGAGTGTTAACAGGCAGTGCTGGGCTGGAAATTAGGTTTGCTAGTCTAAGTATACCTTTTACTTCTCTAAAGAAATGCTGTGCAATTTGGCTCTGTTCCCGCTCCTTCTCTTTCTCTCCCCTCCCTCCTCTTCCCTCCTGCTCTTGCCAGTGAATGGCTCCGTAACCCCCATTTCCTTATGGGGAGAAAAAGAGGGGAAACAGACCTTGATTAGTGCAGCTGAGCAATTCCATGAGATCTGGCCTCACTTTCCCTGGAAACCCATGCACCAATAGCGTAGCAATGAAGAAAGCCCCTTCCTGGCGTATTTCAGCTGGCACCTCTAGCTTGCAGCTGGAGCAGCTGGGAGTGAATGCAAGTGCGGCAGCACCTGCGCTCATAATCTTTTGGGGGAGTTGGGGAATACAAAACTTTGCCTGCTTTCCACTGGACGGAGTTTTCCCTTTGCTACAGTAGCAGCTCTTGGGAGCGGCCTTCTGGGAGGCAGGGCGAGCTGCGGGAGCGGGGCTGAGATGCCAGGCTCAGCGGGATTCGCCGTCTGGATAATGCATGACCAGGGTTCAGCCTGAATGGCCGGCTCGCGTTGTGTGGTCACAGGAGTAATTTGCCGGGAAGGGCTGAGATGAATTGCTTTGGCTCCCGAGAGGCCCAGGAGCAGGGGGAGCCCAGCCCCGGGCCAGCGCTGCCTGCGGCTTCTGCCGCCCCCGACCCTGGTGGGTTCTGCCCTGGGATGAGCTGCTCCCGCGGGGGATTTAATGGGAAACCCAGGTTCTGGTCAGGATGGTCAGCGCTGCCAGTGCTGTGGCAGGGACCGAGAGCTTTTAGTGAGGGTGTTTTAGCCAGGGAAGTAGTGATGAAACGCTGCTTAAAACACACACCTCCACAAATAAAGGTGCTACCACTCTGGAGGGGTAGCCATGTATTAAAAAAACAACAACCCTGAAAGCATCCCTTATCAAATGCATGCACCACTTGTGCTGGGTAATGTGCTGTCAGCCAGTTCCCCACCCCTTCATCGGAGGAAGGTGGCAGCACTGCAAGGAGAAGAAATAGGAGAGGGAAAAAAGCCCAACAGGAGCTGTCTGGGTGTGACACTGTAGGTGCTTCTGAGCTCTTGGCCATGGTCTCTCCTCCCATGCTGCATCAGAGCATTTGCCTCTCCCTGGCCCCTCAAGAGAGGAACTTGGTCCTCATAGCCCTTCCCAGTGGCTGAGGAGTCTGGCAGTGTAAGGCATACAGCCACATTTCCAGGAAGGGCCCTGGAGGGATGCCCTGCTCTGCCCATGGGCCTGGCATAGGAGAGATCCGGTGTGACACAAAGCATGTGCTGACCACAGGGCTCTGCACTCTCTGGTGCTGCTCTGGGCTCTTTGTTTCAGGTTTGGATGACACTTTTGCTTTGTTTGTACTCTAAAGGACACCTGTCAAAGGCAGATTTCAAGCCTGTTTCGCTTTGGCTCTTGGCCCACAGAGCTGTAGGCAGCATCTCGGTAGGATACCAGAGGAGGAATTCAGGAAGCTGGCACGGCATTCAAGTGGTGTTGCAGGAACTCCCTGGCACACGGTAGAAAAAAAGGATCTCAACATCCACCAGGAAGTGGTACCTTTTTCCCCAGGACATGCAAGGAAAGCCCAAAGCTGTGCCTCAATAAACGGAGCTTGCTCTGGGTGGTGGCTGCCTTCCACGCTGATGCCTCATCTACAATATGGGCTGGACTTCCAGCTTCATTCCAAGGTCCAAACAGGTACTGCTGTCTTTGCACAGGCCACTGTCACAGAGCAGCACACTTCCCCCACTCCCTTCCCAGATCCTTCCCAGACCCTCGGGCGCTGGGCGCTCTGGCTGCAAGCCGAGCTGCAGGTGGCAATGTGTGGCAATGCGCCTGTGCCCCGCCCTGCCGCGGAAGGGGCCATAAACCACTCCCAGTGTGGAACTATCGACCTGTGCCGAGGGAGAGCGCAAGTGGGCTGATCAGCCTGCCCTGGTGTGACTTCCCTTGCAGCCGCCAGCTGGTTTCTACCGAGTTGATTTAACTGTGTGTCCCTTCACAGCGTGGCAGTGGAATGCCCACCTTCAAAAAAGGTCGTGCTTACTGCAAAAGTGATTTTTTTACTTGGGTGCTGATGGTATCTACATTGCATGTGAGTATTTCAGGGTGGACCTGTAGTCTGGGTTTGCTTCTGGTTCTGCCATTATCCAGGAGTGTCTCCAAACCAATTGTATTTCCAATGCTGGCAGCAACTAGGGTAGGAGTAATTTGCTGGGCTGGGGTGTCACTCAGCTATGAGCTGCTTGTGACAGCCATGATCGAAAGGGACATTTATTTGCCTTTAGGATGGAAGAGATGTGACACTTCTTGTCAAATCCCATCTTTGCAGATGTGGTCTGTGAGTCGGTAAGGCAGAGGTCATGGCAATAGGTCAGACAAAGCCGTGCTCTGCCTCGGCAGGAGTTTCTCCTGGTGCTGCCGTGGCCTGAACGTGGCACAGGATAGTGGCAAGCGTGAGGAGCAGCTGGGCCACCTTCTGCAGGCTGCTCCCCCTAACAGCTCCAGTGCTTTGTCAGTAATGGCTCCCGGGCTGTTTTGATACATGCACACATGATTTCACACGTTGGTGGTGTTTTACACCACAAGAGTTACTCAGAAGACCAAGGGGTGTGTCATGTATCACTCCCTGGATTGGTGGACCCCCACATGAATTTTTGCTGCTTTGGAGGCCTATTTGAGAACTGGAGGTGTGCATCCTCTCTGAAGTATAGGTGTGAGTGTAGATTTTTAAAAAATATTAAAGGAATCCTTTTGTTTAAATATGGACTCAGGTCTGCAGTTGAGCTCTGGCAGTCAGCATGGGCTAAAGCAAAGCAAATTAGAAGTGACCATCAGCTGTGAACTGTAAGGGACTTCCACGGCCTACTCTGCTGCCATGGACATAAAGACTAAATGGATCAGGAAAACAGAGATGAGAGATTTCCACACCTAGGGAGGGGAATTTTTCTGGGCTAGAGCTTGATGCCTGCCCCATCCAGGGCATCAGGATTAGGTTCTGCATCTCATTCCCACCACTCCTGCTACTGGCAACACCATTGCCACGCTGCAAAGCTGTGGCATGTATGCAAGCCCTTCCCCTGCCTTTTCCTTCTCCAGCACTGCCTGTGCTGCTGAAAGCTGCTCTTTTTCAGCATTCATGGAAAAACCAAACCTGCCCGTTTGCAAAGATCCACTCTGCTCCTCTTTTCCCATTAGTAAACGCACATAACCAGCACTTTGCACCTCCTCAGAGGTGCAGAAAACACATAGGTTGTTTGTTTTCACATATACCTACCTAATTGATGGTTTGGGAAAGGGGAGGCAGGAAGGGAACTTCAGCCCTATTAAACTGTTGGGAATTGCGTTCCTTAGATTAGAAGTGTTTGTATTATAAACACTGTGAGAAGCTGAGGCAGAGAGGGAGCTGGCTCTCGGCATCTGGGATAAAACCACCAGCGATGGTGGAGCCCTTTATAAACATTTGTGTTTTCCCAGATGCAAGGGATAGTTAATCCAAACTACACACATGGAATTTGGGTCCCATGGCCATCAACATGCTGGATCAGGACCTTAGGCAGCAGAGCCGAGGTGTGCACACATCCCTGCCTGGTCCTGTTTTCCAGAGGAGCTGCTGGAAAGCCACTCCCTGGGTGTAAATACCTGCAATATTTGCAGGTGGATTTTCAAATCTAGAATTGAGCTTTGCTGCTCTGATCTATTTATATACAGTGCGTGGGGTAGAAGTATATTCAGGTGAAATTTTTCAGGGACTGGAGAGATTTATTATAGGCTTATTTATAGCTGAGCATAAGAAAAGAAAACAAACAAAACAATAAGCTCCAAAAACCACCCTGAGTATTTTTGTTGTTGTTGTTTGTTTTGTTTGGTAATTTTTTTTTACTTTATGTCTGTTCACTGCACTGATGCTTAACCAGAAACTGAAGCAGACCCAAAAAAGTGTCTGAAAAACCATGTTCATATTTCTCAGGTAACACTGATGGTTTTCTGTTTCTCGGAGCAGGGCTGCATCCTGCAGGGTCATGGCACCTGTGGAGAAAAGCACGGTTATTGCATAAAACAGAACGAAACGGATCCAATTCCATCTTCCTCTCATTTCAAGGCATTGCTGTGAGATTCGAATGCGTAAAACCTCCTTTTAGAGCCTTTTGCTTTTATCCTGATGGACAGGCCTGACACAGCATGAGCACTCCAAGGTTAGAAATTTCTCCCTATGCTTTTCCCCAGACCCACATCCTAAATGGTGGGCTGCTGCCCTGCCCCCCGCTGCCTCCAGCTCAGGCCAGACAAGCAGTCGAGGGCACTTTGGAGAGTTGTCAGGTGGATTGGGCCATGCTAAGTGAAGTGTGCAAGGAGGGGAGAGGGGAAAAGAAAAATACCAGGGCTGTGTACCAGTTCTTCAACCTCTGGTAGGGTGACAGCCTCGCCAGGGCAGCAGAGCTAAACATGACTAAAACGGATCCTCTGGGGTGGTGACTCTCCACTTGTCATCTCCAGCACAGGGCTGAACTCAGCCTGGCTGCCTGTGAAGCTGGGGGAGCGGATGCATGGATTAGTGATTACCTTTCCCCTAATAAAAAGGGGGAAAAAAAAGGGGGAGTGAGCAGCCCTTTAGCAAGTTATTGCTTTTATAGCCGCACCTCTGTGCACTGAGCTGAGACAGCTTCCTCTGTGCATTCAACTGAAAACAAAGAGTGAGAAGGAGAATGAAAGAGCAGGAGGCAGCCTTCCCCTCAGCCTGCGCCTAGACCTGAGCCTTGCTCTGCTGCATGGGGGGGACGCCCTGCCCTGGGTGTGGGGCTGCAGGGGCACCCCTCAACATGCACACTCCTGCCCACCTTCAGCACCCTCAGAAGAGTGAGGGGAAACCATAGCCAGGGGCAAGAATGCAAATAACTGGAAAAGGCTCCCATCACTCATTGAGAAAACCCAACAATCCCCCCCAAAAACCCACTCAGGCAATTACTCCACTGTGCACAAACCAGTGTAAAATGGAGAGCATTGCAGAGCCACAGTCTGGTGTTGCTTAGGTAAAATGGGTGCATTATCTGCAGTAATACGGTGATTTCGCTCTTTCACCTCTGCGGCTCCGCCGGCATGGATTGCACAGACAATGTGCCATCCCTCATTCCCTCCACTTTTAATTCTTCCCTCCTCCTCTGGTAAATCTATGCAATTTTCTGTTAATAAAAAAATAAGAAACTAAAGCTCTTCCTCAGAAATCTAGACATTAGCATACCCTCCCTGATACCTTCATACCCATCATTGTTTATAATTGGGCTACACACAAGGTTACTCACTGTGCTGACTGATGTATGAATATATATATATGTGTGTGTGTGTATATATATTTTGTTTTAATTGAAACGGCAACATTTGGGTTCCACCTTAACAGTGCACCTTAAAAGATTATCTCGGTTATTTCACAGGCACCGAGCCGGCACTAATAGTCCAAGGCAGATATTGAAAAGCAGCACAGGGCCAGGCAGATCTATTAGAAATTCCCATCCACGCGCCTCATACATATTGATTTCTGACACCAAGCAGCAGTGAAAGCCCCCGTGGGAATAATATATTTAGCAGGGTTCGCTGCGAGGAGGTCACAGAGTGCATACAGATTAGCTACAGAGGACCAAGGCACTAGTGTTGGAGCCAAATGCTAGATTTTATATCATTTTAATCTGAACTTTTATAATCCTTTTAGTTCTTCTTTCTCTGGATGGCAGAGGAAAGGCTCCTCCACATGTATCATGCATCTTTTTTCTTTTCCTTCTTTATTCCTCCTATAAATGTGCAAATGCTGTTGTGATGGGGGTGTGGGGGGGAAATGTACCCTTAGTGTTATTAGGAATAGGCACAGACAGATTGGGGGGTTATATATAGGTATGTGTGCATGTGTATATATGCATTTATATATGTATAAATATATATATTTATAAGTATGTGCCTGCATGTGGATAATAATGGTCATTTTGGCTGGACACATCTTTATATGAAGATTTATTTGAAGGTTTCCTTCAATGGGGGTGGTGGAAGGGGGTCTCAGTAAATCTCAGGCTCCAGTTTTAATGTGCAGAAATAAAAAACCGCTCTAAGACCTTCTTTTCTTTTATTTTTATCCCAGAGCTTAATTGAGCAGAAGTCACATTTACGCTGTTGAGCCTCAGAAAGCAACAGCAGCAACAACAACAAAAATACCTAAACAGTTTTAATTACCTTTCTGCCTGTGCTGAGGGGGAGGAGATGCCTGCTCCCAGGCAGGGGGATGTTGTGGCTGGCTGAGGCAGCGGGGTTGGGGGACTGGAGGGGTGCCAGCGTTGCGGAGGGAAAGGTTAGAGTTGACACACTTTGACACGAGAGTGAAATGCGCTCTGACAACAAAGAGACCAGGAGATAAACAGCTAAACAGACACAAAAGCTCACAGGCATCTTGCAGGCGAGAGGAACACACTGACTCCAAATTTCTTCTTTTTTTCTTTCTTTTTTTTTTTAAATTTTTCATTTATTTGAAGAAAAGTTCTCAATTCTTTCCAATAAACAGTATTCCCATAGTGATCAAACCGACCTGTCTATGGCAGGGAAGTAATTCCTAAAAGCTTCATCACATGCACACCCACTACTTTCAACGTTCCCAATCCTGGCATGGCGCAATGAGAGTCATCCACTCATCCAGACCCCAGCCTTCCAGTTCCAGATGCTGCAGGATGAATGTGAGTCACTTCCTGCCTGGGGGGCAAAAAATAATTTGAGCCTTGTTTTCTAATTTTTAAAATGAAAGAGTGGAGAAGCTTTTGACACTTCTGTTGTCCCTCAGGCCAGTGAGGTGCTCAGCCTTGGCCTAGGAGAGGCTGTGAAGACTGCTTGAGAGATATGAGTTGTCTTTTTTTTTACTTCTTAGTTCTCTGAATGATGGTTTCCCTGCCAGAGCTGCCTCCCTGTACCTCAGACAATGAAGCAGCAGTCTAGTTGTCATGAGAGGAAACCCATAAGCCTGCAAGAGGTGCTGGGGAAACGAGAGGAGGAAACTGGCTCACCATGCTTGAGGGTGTGGTCCCTGCTGCCCTTGACCGTGCTGGGGCAGGGTGGGGTGGTCCTGCGCAGCCCCAGGCTCTCAGTTCTCTCTGGGGCACTCTGGGGCTGCCTGGCTGTGTACCAGGCCAGCACTGGGGGGGCTGTGGCAGCTCAGTCAGGGTGTTCTCGGGACATCCCAGACAGGGAGGGAGGTGTTTGGTGCTGCACGGAGGGGGCACGTGTGGGTTTGGTGCAGGGTCAGGCACTGCAGGCCATCCTGTGCTGTCCCCATGGACTCGCTGCCGGTGTCCTCACGCACGGCCATCCGGTCGTGGCTCCAGTGCGAACGGCCGGGGCTGGCTGGGTGTCCTCCCCAGCTGCAGCACAAAGAGCAGCTCAGTCTTTCCCACCCAAAACCTGAACTTAGGTGCATTTCAGTCCTTGACATGAATTTGGATGCTGTTTGCGAAGCCTTTCTGATTTGAAGAGCAAGCAACAGTACAGTCCTACTTACCTTCAGAGCTATTTGAACATAGGATTCATTTCCAAGAACTGAGTGTCTGCTCTGCTCTTGATGGGTGGCACTATTAATCCCTTTGCTGACCACTTGCAATCTCCATAGGCCCCCAGCTGTAAATTCTTTGGCAATGGGTGCTCCTGATTCCATGGGTTGGCCCTACATGGCCTCACTGTGGTTTCCTTGCAGGCTCACTTACTATTGGTCTTGTCTTTGGGTGCCTCCTGAGAGCAAAGACAAATCTGCTTCTTCCTTCATTTCTGCAGTCAGAAGAGTCATAAGCTACAAGGAACGTGCTATGTCACTAGAGTTAGCAAAGCCCTTCATTGCTTGCCCTTTAAAAGTGCAAGGGTCTAGATCATCACAGCATCATGCTTTTGTCTTCTTCCCTGCCAAACCTTCTCATGCATCAGCCCTTATGGCCCTCCCAGGGACCAATGGCTATCACCTATCCCTGTTGGCACAAGCACCCACTCAGAAACCGGGGCTGTGCTGAGCCTGGCTTTCACCAGAGGTCTGAAACTACAGTGGCACGCATCTCCCAGATTACACAGGTGCACTCCCTTGAAAAAACCCTTTCCAGGGGCACTTGTGCTTTCCAGGGGCACAAACCCTGTTGCAAACTCTGTGGCAATGGGTACTTCCAGTCCCAAGGCTGCTGTGCTGCAGTTAATGCACCTACTTGTCCTAAAGGTAAGCCTTAAAAAAATTGCACCAATGATCAGGCCAAGAAGATTGTCCACTGAATCATCAGGTTATGAACTTGGGGCTGCTTTCCCAAGGCTCTGGACAATGTGTCACATCAGTGTTGCTCTGTGATCCCAGTCAAGGCTTGAGCTGATGCCAATGCTTTTTAGGGAACATGGGGCATATCTTCCCACCCACACACTTCATGGGCTGCTAGTGGTGGCCACTTGCATTTCACCACCTTCTTGTGAGAGCTGTGAGGGCACTAATAATTGCTTTGCTGTGGCTGTAGTAAAACATTGAAGTGCTGTACAGAAAAGAGGTCTCTTCATAACATTCAACCTCCCATTCCATAAAACTCATCATTCCTCATGACTTGTGCTTGGTTGAGCCAGGTGCTGTCATTTTGCAGAAGAGTTTGGTGGGTACTGTCCACCACAGTCCTCTGACATTTCAAAAATGGTAGGTCCATGCTATATCTGCACTGCTGGTGAGGTTATACAATTGAGCAGCTGCCTGGATCCAAGTCCCACCCAGAAATTCTTTGAGTGGGAATTCAGTGCTTGGGCACAAAGCAGGTCTTGCCAAGGACCTCACTTGTCAACTAAAACCCCTAATTATTTTTGTCAAGATAAAAGTTTGGTGCTCATCCTCTTATATTAACTACTCTATATTTTTAATTAAATTAAGTTTAGGTGAAAAAAACCCCATGTTTGTTGACCTTAAAAATAGAGAGTATAGAGTGCCTGATGCAAAGCTTTACAGCAACCAGAGCTTGATCTGTATCAATAATGACACCCAACAGAAAACTACATGTTTTAGGTTTATATGCCACCTCAAGTACCTGGCTGCTCTTTTTGTTTTACCCAGGATTCCAGACCAACATTCACCACTCAAACTAAGTTGCTACCGAGAGCATAAGACTTCTCAGATTTTGATGGGTTTTTTTCATCCATATTTGGAGATCTCCATCTCAGAGGTAAACACGTGCAATATCCTAAGGTGAGGTCATTGGTGGCCCTTGGCCAGTCTCTTCCACGCAAGTGCCTGGTTTCCTTCTGTGTCTGGAGGAAATGGCTTTGTTCCTATCCTATGTTTTGGTCAACAGATCCCATGCTTTATCCTCCTGCCTTGATGCTCCCCTGGAGCACTCTTTGTGGCTCCTTAGAAAGAACCATGCAAATTCTTGAGGGTGGCAGCTGTCTCATTTCCTGCAAGCTTTCTGCCTCTCTGAGATGGCACAAGTCCTATGCAATACTTCCCTAACGCTGCTCTTAGAACTAACAGCACACCTGGAGAGGTGCCTCAAGAATGAAGGTGAAAGGTGGTGGTGGAAGGAACTGATGGTGGTCAGGAAGACCCTGCTACTGCGGCTGGGAATGGGTCCTTGTTAGCAGTGAGAAAATTTTGTATTCAGACCCATTATCAGATGCTACTTGGGAATTGAAGCCTGTCAAGGAAAAGAGACTGCTGAGGTCTAAGCAGGGTGGGAAGGCTGGGTGTGTGCAGGGTGTTTGGCGAGCAAATGGGCAACTTGGATTGATGTTGGTTCTCGTGCCACTGTTTCCTACACAGCTGGTGGGTCAGAGGCAGGTGCTGGTTTTGGTATGTGCTGGTGCAGCCTGTTCTGTCTGATAAGTCATCAAAACAGCCAGAACTGCTGGGCTCAAGGTCAGGTTGGATGGGACTTTGAGCAACCTGGTCTAGTGGAAGGAGTCCCTGTCCATTCCAGGGGAACTGGAAACAAATCTTTGAGGTCATGTCTGATCCAAACCATTCTCTGATTCTATGAACTTTTGTCTTCTTCCCTGCCAAACATTCTCATGCATCATCCTTGTGGCTCTCCCAGGGATGGTGAGGGAAGTATGCGGTTTTGAGGTAATTTCTGTCAGCAGCCTTCACACAGCTGTGCCACATGCTTGTGAGGTCACTTTTCCCTGAGAAGCTGACTGCCAACAGCAGACTCAGGACCAGACGAGGTTCTGAGGTACTTTCTGTGGGAGCAGCTCACGGGATATCTGATGGCAGGATGTGAGCTGTGAAGCTGGGAAGTCACTCTTCCCTAAGTCTTCTTCATTGGCACATCCCTGGAGTTGATGACCTTACTTGTGACAGCAGCACCAGTGGACTGGCCAACTGTGGCACTGTAGGTCCCAGGCTCTGCACTGGCTGCCTGCAGTTGTAGAGGTTCCTTTCTGGCACTGCAGTAGCTCTTGGCATGCAGGCCAGTTTGGGATGGGTATCTGTTCTCCATCCCTGCCAGACCCTCCCGGGGCTGTGCATGCATGCCAGTGCCTCACTGTGAACCCAGACAGGCCAGCGGTGAAGAGGTCATTCCAAATTCCAGCTTTTGTGCTGGGGGTGTGTCCACAGGTTGCAATGCATCTCTTTTTCCTCTCTCCTGTTCTCTCCTCCTTCCCCCCAGCTGAACCCAGAGGTCTGTGGCTGCACTGAGTGTCGGGTGGTTATGAGTGACACTCCAGGATGTACCCAGGCCCTGGCAATGCAAAACAGGGACCAGATGCGGCATTGACCTTTGGAGAGCAAGGCCAAGAAAAAATGGCAATAACTGGGAGATGCAAACTAACCTTATGCTCTCAGAGGGCTTATCCCAGTGAGGTAAGAATTTTTTTAATCCACCTGATGTGGTGGGAGTTTAATGGCTACTTCCTTAGACCATTTCTTGGGTGACTTGTTTCAACTAAGATGGACAAAATTCCCTCCACACTTGCACTGAAGCAACATTTATTTGCTATCGAGTACTGTAATTGATCTCAGACACAAGAGGTCTAAGCTTTTCTGACATATAGATAGGATCTTTTAAGCACCACATTCCTGAAAGATGCTTTTAATTGCCAGGGATATCCAATATTATCTAACAAAACCAGTCAGGTCACAGCTCAGGTCTTTGAGGGGCTGCATGCTGTTTGTTAGAGTTTTATGGGTTTTATTTTTTTAATTTTGATTTTTATAGTGTAGAATACTGTTTGTATTATTCCCAATTAAACAAAATACCTTATTTTTCTAAAAAGTGGTCTCCACTTGCCATTTCCCCTCTTGGAGAGGGAATCCCCAGCAAATACCATCAAAGTCTATCAAACTGATTTTTAATTTCAAAGTCTTAGGATAATGTCGAGATGATGCTTCTTAATGCAGAGTAGTGTTGGTTTACATGAATACAGCAGCCCAAGTTTCTGTGCTGAGGAGGAGAGCAGGCAGCAGGGCAGACAGGGCTGTCCCTGCTCCTCAGACCCTGGCTTTGGAAGGGATGCACCGCGGCTGGATTCACATCTGGCTTGCACTTAAAAGACTGCACACACGCCAGCTTCCTCCTGTTTATGCAGCTGAGTTTTAACGCACTAAGTTTGTTCTGGGCTTTTGTTTCATCATGTGGTAAAAAGCTGCAGCTTGGTGGTGTTTCTTTTGGCAAGCTACCTTGCAGGCTGGGATATTTGAAAATGAGCAGCGTTGGAAATGCCCTGTCCACATGGACATCCTGCCCCTTCTGGAATCAAAGCACCAGCTTGTTTTATACCTGTGTTTTTATCTTCTTTATGTATTTATATACAACCACACATTTTTATACATCCATATATATACATATTCATTCTAGGAGAGGATGAGAAAACATCTCATTCCGATGCAGATATGTTCCACAGGAATCTTAATTAATTCTCATGGTGACCAGGAAAGGGTGGCCCTCTGTTAAATGAGATGGGAAAGCCAGCAACAGGTGATGTCAGGACGACAAAAGCACTCCATACTTTGCTTATTTCTCCTCCAGCTTTACCCATTTATTCACCAATGAACTTTTTTTAGGTTGACAGTGTTCATCTCAAAAACAAGGAGGTGAAATTTAGGGTGGAAGAAGAATACAGCAGGGTATTTTCCACAGGACAGGATCTAAGAGACCTCACAGAAACAGTCATTTAGCTGTTGTCTATTTTACTTTTTTAGAACTGGTGGCAACCAGGGGAGGTCTCTGAGGCCTGGGAGAGGATGACAGGAATGCCCATCTTGGAAAAAAGGCAAAGCAAGGAGCCCAAGGAGCCAGCCTACTTAGTGCATGGAAAAGTGCTGGAAGAAATAATCTAGCAAATTATTTATGAGCCTCTAGAATATAGCATGGAGATAAGTAACAGCCAACAGGGATTTGTCAGGAACAAATCACGTCAAACTCACCTTATTTCCTCCTATGACAGGGCAATAAGCCATGTGGAGAGGCAATGAATATCATCTATCTTCACTCAGCCAGGCTTCTGATGCTGTCTCAAGCCACACTCTCCTGTAGATGCCACAGGGATGCAGACCATGGAATGGGAAAAAGCCATTGACAATGAACCATCACCTTTGTGCCCCATCCCTATGGTGGGATGCATGGCAACAGGGACAGCTGGAGAAAAGGAGAGGTGCTTCAGTAAGGACAAGTGCAAAGGACTGGTTTTAGGCAGGAATAAATGGTGCACATCCCTGGTCAGGAACACTTAGCAAAACAGCAGATTAACAGGCAGAAAGGATCTGCTGGGGTTGGAGAGCATCACGAACTGAACATGAAGCACAGCTGTGGAAAAGCGGATGCTTCACTGGGTGAAACAAGTGGTGAATCTCAGATAAGAGAGAGTTTCTGAATCACCCAGTGTTAGTAGGGGCTCAGGTGGCATTATCTGCCCCAGTCCGAGCACTGCTTTTGGAGAAAAATATGGATTAATTGGCAAGAGTTCACCTGAGAGTGCTGAGGATGGTGTGTGGCGTTGGGAGCACGTCCTGCACAGGAGTGGAAAGAGCAGGATTTATTTATGCTGAGGCTAAATGGTAGGTGCAGGAAGGTGGGGGGCGAGGTGGATAGGACCAGAAGCCCAGGCTGTGTATCAGGAAGGGACCAGGAGGTTGAAAACGAGTGAGATTGGTGGTAAAGGTGGAAAGTGCTGGGAAGAAGGTGTGTGACCTGGAGGGTGGTGGGCTTGCTGCTGCAGAGAAAAGTTTGGGCACAGCTGATGCCACAAGTGAGCAGACAGGGTGATCCCTCTGGCTCCTTCCAACCCTCATTTCAGATGGGGGGAGTTAGGGAGTGGTGTGGTTTTCCTTTCCTGGGCTTTGTGCCCGCACGGGGTTGCTCTCCTGAAATCAGAACAGGCTACTGCTGCCTCGACAGCATTCGGGATACTCGTGGAAACGAGACCTGCGTTAATCAGCACAACGGGGACATAATTAATTATTCTCAGCACCTTCTCAATGGAAATGTTAGAAAGGAGGGCTAATCTGTCCCCGCTGCCCCCCTGTAATCCTATGCCACGGCTGGCTTTATTGGCTCTAAGGGGAAAAGAGGCGCATTTGCTTTCCCACTGATACGGCGTTAAGCATGCTCACTTCACAGGCACGTGCAGATGAAAGTGTAATTGCATGGAAGGTGAATTGATTGCAATTAACCTCGGGACTCGGCCTCGGGCTGGGGTGTCCCACCTTCCTCCCTGGGAAAGTGCCATCAGGGGCATAGCGCACAGCTGATGCATATGTATGTCGTGGCACGAAACACACGCGTTACAGGTGAAAGTACATAAATCATCTGGGAAAACACGTATTATACCGAAATGATCAAATTATAAATGAAGCACATAAATCATGAGATTACACTGTTGGATTGTATCAGGGACCATAAATTATATAGTGAAGCCCGAGGTTCACCGAGAGGTTCACGGAATAATGAAATGGGACTCATATAACTTGAGGAAAACGTCGTTATCTCCATGAAATGGAAACACAAATATCCAGCCCGACCTCCACATATTTTTACAACATCTTCTATCAGGAAGGCTCACAACAATAGGGCCAGTTAAGCACAATAAGCCCCAAGGAAGCCTCCCCGGCCGAAGCAAACAACGATTACACATTAAAAAGCATGTTCGAAAGATAAGTTTGTAAGGAAGATAAAATGTCTCCAGCAGGGCTGATAGTTGGGCGGCGAAGCTGCTCCGAAGGTTGGTGACACGCGAGCAGGCTGAAAAAGCTTCGCTGCTAAGTGCGAAAAGTAGGAAGAGTTATTCTGTGAGCAGCCGCTTGATTTCCTATTGATGGAGAGCGCGGGGTGCTGGGGATGATGGGGCGCTCAGGATGGCGGCTGGAAATGGGCTCAGCAAGGCACTGCCTGGCAGCTGGAGCAAGGCAATTAAAAGTTAACATGAAAAAAAAATTCAAATCGATATGCTCCACAATCGGAAACCAGTGGTGTTCAGGGGAAGAAAGGGGAAAGGGATATTGAATGCAGTCATTTCATACCTGATCTGCCGGTTTTTTGCTTTTATTGGTCTGTTTTTCTGTCCTTGCTTGCTCCAAAAAGCAGTTTGCTTTTCTGCTCCCTCCCCTAGGTTGTTTTTTCAAACATACAATTCAGCAGAGGCCAGTCCAATAAAATAGAAACCTCTCATTTATTTTTTTTCAAAACACGGCTTTGTTGTTAATCAAGCCAGCCATTGAGAAAGAGTCAGGCTGTCCTTTTGGCTGCTGCCGGGATTCCATGCAACAGAATGGGTCAGGGCGCTGGGCTTTTTTCCCAGTCGGTCAGTGTGTCAAAGATGTCAGTGCCATAGCGTGACTCTGGAATTCACATCCCTTCCCCAGCATTGCTGAGCTGGGGATATGGGTGGCACGTGTATACCGGGGGATTCCTTACTCGTAAACAAAGTGTTTGACCTGTTCCGTTCCTCAGGGCACGAGGTGGAGCCAGCTGAATTTATGTACTGGGAATGGCTGGTTTATGGCTGAGCCTGGAGGGGCACTGACTCAACCTATTTCTGGCTGAAGATGTTAATAAGGATGCAGAAGATGTCTCAAGTGGGCAGCAAAACTAACATTTAAGGGAGAAAGCCTAAAATGTTTTGTAGTACACAGACATCATTGTTAATTAGCAGGCACACCAGATACAGTATCCACTAATACTCAGTAGTAAAATCCATCTTCAATAGCAAAACTGTCTTCAGCTGGGATGCTCAGCTCCTGCAAGGGAGGATTCTGCTCTAATTTATTTTTCAGCGAGCTTGGGATGGAAACCTGGGTTTGTATGATGGGAAAATAAATACAATTTTGAAGAAAAAAATGGGGTTTGAGCTGCTAATCCCTGGGAGGGGGAGGGCCGTGCTCAGCCTCCTAACCAAAATAAGTTGGTTAAAAATAAATAAATGGTTGAGCCTGCTAGGTGTGAGCATAATCATTTTACTATATGATCTATGCGTTTCATTAGTTGGGGTACACATTTCGCTATAATAAATGTGCTTCAGCAAATGATCTATGCATTTCTTTCTGGAATGTATGTGTTTCACTGGGAAAGGTATGTGTTCATCAGCTATGAGTAATGCTCCTGACGGCACTGCATTATATTGCTCAGCTGGTATCAGCACATCCATTCCTCCACGGCCACAGCCGCCAATCCAGCCCGATGGCACCGAGCGGGCGCTGCGGCTGCTGGGCTGGAGGGCGCTGGCACCGGGGAGATGGAGCAGAGGAGGGAAGCGGGAGGTCTGTGTTCGATGCCTGCCTGCTGGGCACGCATTAGAGGTGCGAAAAGCAGGGGAGGTTGTCGGTGAGGGCAGGCCCGGCTTTGGCGGCACACGCCAGGGACGATCCATAGGGAATGCAGCGGAGGATGGAGCTGGAGGTTTGCCCATCCACTCTGTCTTCAAGTCCTCAGCGGTCCTTTCTAGTCATCCCGCTAAGAGTAGGGCAATTTCTTTTGTTTCCCAAGCTCACCCAACACGGTAACATCCTCCCAAGATTTCAGTAGGCCAGCCCTGCAGAGGCATCCCCATCACCGCTCTAAATTTTGAATTTCCTCCTTATCTTCCTTGGCATTGCCAGTGTTTTGGAAATTGCCCCTGCCAGCACCTGAGGCGACTAAAGCTAAGTGAACAACTGAGAAAAGGTTTCTTAACTGCTTGATAATCAGTCCCCTCCCCCAGCAAGGCTCCTTGCCCATTACAGCATTGTTATTCACTTGTAATGACATCGCTTATTACTGCAGAATACATATTAGTCTTGGCCATGGGACTAATGATTTGTATCTGAGCCTTCATTTTAAAATCACTTTTCATCAATACATCCATTTTTATAGATACAGCTTTATATAATTCATTACACATATTTCCCTTTACTGACCTATTTTGGTGTACTCTGCATCTATCACTGTAGATGCTATTCTGCTCTTCTGAAAAAAATCCTACCTTTTTTACATTTCTCTTCATTAATATGCTCAGGAGCTGTGGTCACATGTATTTTTGTATTATCTTATAGTTTCCTCCCCTCTGTCTGAACAAAAATGGTTATTCTGAAAAGGACTGTAAAATCTGAATGAATCTGAATTAATTAGGAACTCTATTGATGTTACATAATGCCCATTTCAGTTTACCGGGTATATATTTTCTGATTAGTTCCACTCGCTTTCTCTTTCTCTCTTTCTCAAAAAAAATCTAAATATTTTCATGGTGTGCCATTTGGTGGAAGCAGTTTTAAGGGAAACCATTTCTGATGGATCTAGTTCAGTGCTGAAATAGGGCTGAGTGTAGCTCGCGCTCCAAACTGGGTCAGCCAGGAACACTGGAGACCATTAGGAGACCTGAAGTATCTGTTTTCCACGAGGGAATAAATATTTTGGGTCAGACCCTCAGCAAGTCTAAGTTGGAATAGGTCATGGATTTATAAGCAGCTCTGGCTGTGTGTTGTTATATGCACCTGCCGGTAATGCGCCAGTCACCGAGCAACAGGATCATCATTAAGGGCCTCGTTAAGAGGGGATAATGATAGTCCCTTTTGCCTGTGAGTTTGAGAAGTGGAAATGTCATGGATGAGCCTGCTACTCTGCATGCTTTCATCACTCCTTGGTGTCTGTGTTGGTGTAGTGCCTGCAGGCTCATGGGAGAGAAAGAACCCCGTGTGCTGGGCTCAGTGTGTGGTTCTGAAGGACCCAAACCAGCCATCCTTCAGGGCTTCCAGGGGGTTGGGAACTTGCCCCTAGGGCTGCAGCAATGAGCTTGGAGCCACAGTGGGGCATCCCACAGGGTGTCCCATCTCTTTTGCCCACCAGCTGATGCCGATGCAGCTGCCCCAGCAGGAATTTCTCCATGCTCTGCAGCCCTGTGCCGGTCTCCCAGTGGAGTGGACCCAGCTGGAGCAGAACAGGCTTCCTCCCATTCCAGTGTAATTTCTGAATGGTAACTGAGGGCAGGACATGGCCATGCCTAAGGGCATCCTCAGGTTCCACACAACAGCTTTGGGCTGGTGGCTGCAGAGCCCACTTTGCGTGTGAGGGGAGAGCAGGGCTGGAGGTGCTGCTGCTGCTGCTGAACATTGCAGTGATGGGCACACAACAGGATGCTGCTGGTCTGCAGCACGCACATCCCCTCTCCAAAAAAAGGTGCACGATGCCCTTGCTTCCTCCCCAACACTGCAGCTCTTATCTCCTCCTTCAGCTTTTTTTCTCTGTCCTATTTTATTCTGGGCTTGCAGGGTACGTCAGGGTACCTGCCAAATATTTGCTGAATCAAGACTATTATTTGTCTGTGATTCTCCATACTCATTTGCTGATTGTAAGTTTTTGCTTAGACTCTGGGACATCCTTTTTTAATTTGCTGCAAATTGCTGTATCCTTTTCAGATGTTTTTGCTACCATAGCATTATGGTTATGAAATGAAGTTCAAAGAACACTGGTAGGAAGAAGATAGACTGAAGCATTACTTTGGCTTGTAAAATAAGGTGGGGGGAAGGAATTGGTTTGTACAGACGACCACAAGTCTTAAATTACTCTGATGTTTTGGTCATCACCGGCAACCTCAGTGGGGAAATAAATCAATTTTTGGCAGCTGCAGGCAGCAATCTGACTCAGGGCCAGAACAGCTTGACTGGAGAGACACAGTAAAAGTTAGGGGGCTGCTATCACATGAGGTTTCCTGAAGGTATGGAGGGATGGGGAAGGACAGGGAGGAAATGAATCCATAAAACAATATTCCAGGTTAGCCTGTCATTTTCGTGAATTCAAACATATATGCAGAGCCTGACATTTGCAAACTTGATGTGCTCCTGCCTGTTTCCAATCTCTAAAATAAACACAGCATGAAGGAGGTTGCAGTTGTCTGAATTCACTTTGTTTGTTGCAGTCAGCTGCTTTTTATTAGAACATGATTTAATGTGCATGGCAGGAGTAAAAACTACTAGTTTTACATTCTTTTAATCTCAAATTGAAGCTAAACTCGGTTTTCTAAAATGCTAAAACCAGCTGTGGTCTAATACAAGATTCTTGAAGGCTGTAAGGTTGGGCTTTTGTCAGAGTAGAGAATCTTTGGTAATGGTATCCCAGATTGCCAAGCTAAGTGTTTATAATGAGAATTATTTTGCTTTTTAAACCATGGTAAAAATATTGTGTGAACTATAGCTCATCTGCTTCTTTCTGCAGTTTCTTTTTTACCTTATGTGCAGTTAATTTTGGAACACATCTTCAGTGATTCTCAAAATAGCCGGAATTAGTAGTGCGTTGCTCTTATCTTTGTTTCTTTAAATCTGCGAGGAACTGCCTCAAATGGTCAATGATTATCTAGTATTTGTCACAGGCCATCTTTCCTGCAAATCCATTTTCCATGTGTGATAATCACACCCAGTTGCAGACCTACAGCTGCAAAAGTGTCGAACAACATACTTGACACATCCATGTAACGAGTGATATTCTCATGCCAAACAATTTCAGAGTACTGTCAGTGCCAAATGTATTCCTGGTCTTAAATGCTGTTTTCTCCCTTGTTGCACATATTATCTCTGCTTTCCCTGCCATAACTTAGTGCTTGGGGTGGCTAATGACAGCTGATGATGGCGATGATGCATTTTAATACATCTACCAGGCCAGTACATGTACAAGATCCTCTCTGCTTCCTATTCTTTCCCCCACATCAAACAGAGGGTAGGCAAAGGCAGTGCTGCATTTTTATATTTTTTATCTCAGGATCAGTGACACAGTATCAGACATTGGTGAGGTTAAAGCAGAAACCCATCGGGAGAATTTGTTTCTTGTGGAAATGTCTTTGGAGCTCCTTTCCAGATACCTATTCCAGGCATTCCCAGTGGGTTGGTCTCTCTCAACAGAATTTTGGATTTTGAATCCTATAAAACATAAAACAAGTGAAAATCTTGGAAATGGCATCAGCTGTAGGGCAGTTTCATGTGGTATTTTTGAGACACAAGTATAGGCTGACCTTCCTATACTACAGTCATATGGGAGTGAGTGGGTAGAGAAAGTGAGATGAAGAGACCAGGATTCACTGGCCAAATCAACCATTTCCCTGCTGATATCACTGGTTTCTCTATTTTTTTTTACACCTAATATTATGGAAAATATGAGGTATTTCAGACCTCCTTTCGTGAACTACTCTAATACATCATTTATAGGGACTGCTCAGTAAAATTTTATTGATTGCACCTCAGATTTTGATAGACTAATATCACAGCTGAACACTGTGATTTACAAAAATTTTTGAGCAGTAAGTAATAATAATAGGACAGAGGGTTGGGGGAACAAGCCCACAGAGGAGTAGAAAAAAAGAAGATTTCTTTTTTTGCCTGACTGAAGAGTATGTAGGAAACACAAGTAGTTGTGATCTTTGTCACCAGAAGAGATTTGGCAGAGATTTGACAAGCACACATGTTGGGCTATTACAAGTGCTAATTTGGGCTCCTCCACCACTACAGGAAAAGCCTCCATGTACAAAACTCTCCACTTGCTGCCAGAGCACGACAGTGTCTGAACAAGGAAGCGCCTGTGAGGGGGAACTGTGCCCCTTTGAACTCCAGAGAGGGGTCCTATTGGGAAACCAGTCTATGACTTCTGGTAGTCTGCTGGATGGCTTCCCAAAGGAAAATTTGCCAGGAGATCACACAGGTTTGGGGGAAAATGTCTGAAAATAGGTCATCTTGACAAAGAGTATTCCAGAATTTCACGTTTTCTTGAGGGAAGTGATGATTCCAGAGGGCTGAAGTGAGAGAACTAAAGGGCTTCAGAGAGCAGCAGTTATGTCTTCACAGCTTAAGTTTCACCATTATCCTAATTATCATCACTAAAGGATTACTCAAGCGAAACTTTATTATTATTATCATCATCATCATCATTAATTTTGAGGCAGGAATTGTAGACATTACGTGTATGTACCCTGCAATTAGGATTTTTACAGGATTTAAGCCCTCATCAAGAGGACAAAGCAGAAAAATTTACTGGGTTGCTAATCTATAAAACCTTTGGGATCTCATATGGAAAATTCTCTTAACATGTGATAACCAAGAGTCTTTAATTTCACAGAGTTTTTTAGCGGTAGAAAAAATCCCAACAATCCACAGAGTCTGGTCAAAACCTTCAGGCTGCATATTCATGCCAGCACAGGAGAGCTCTTACAACACCCCACTTGGTGTCTGAAATACTCTTTGGAGCATGGAGCTGCTCCTAAAACATAGGATTGCATCACAGTAATCAAGTACAATAAAATCCAAGCTTCCACCTGCAGTTTGCCATTGCATTTGTCATACCAGTAACGTGGGTTGATTAACGCAAGGAACAACATGATGCTCCCTTAGCCTTACAGCACTGTTGCTGCCTGGGTTTGCTCCAAGAGGAACCCCACATAATTAACATGACTCGCACCCTTTCACTTTTAACATGCTTCCTAATTAAGCTCTCCAGGATCTGAACTTCACTTTCTGGCTGCAGTGGCTGCAAAATGATTTATCCCCTCACGATGGTCACTAGCGCCAACCTTGCTGTCAGGAAAGCACGCCAAAGCATTTAACACTTTGAATTATTTTATTCCTTCTCCTCTCCTGTTTAAGTAGGGAGGGTTGGTGCAAAACCTTGCATTTCAAAGCCAGCTCATCAATGTGCGAAGGTATCCATAGGCCATCTCTTACCCATTTGTGTATAACAGACATACATAAGGGATGATAAGGGTGCATATAAAAAGCCTTTGACCTGTAATTAGCCTATCTTGCTTTTTTATTTTTTAAAAAAAACCAACTTTATGTCACTCCATTTGCAGATTAATTAAACCTAATAGATGTAATGAAACGCAAAGGGAGCCGATCGCTTTGTAGAGATTTAATATTGATTTGTACACTAAACTGGCTTTAGTGCATTTTAAACAATTATTGCCAATAAATTTCTGCAACAACTCTTTTATATAGAAACATTTTCTGTTGAGGTACAAAGTCTACCTATGCATATAGCTGATATCTAACCCCTCCACCCCCTTTTGTATTTGCACAGCACCTCCAGCTCCTTAGCTGAAAGGTGCTGTTTACACAATATTATTTTAATTTCACATGACAAATGTGCTACCATGAAGCTAAACATTCATCATTACCCAGGCGTGCTTTCCCCCTCTGTGGGGAGAAGCAGTGTCAACTACTGGCACAGGCTCTCAGCAGATAACACCAGCTGGGGAATAGCACTGGTGTTCCACAGAAATCCCATTGCTGAAAAAAAATTCACGGTGGAGGTGCCCAGAGGCCAGAGGTACCTCAGGTACTATGGCTCCCGAATTGGGCTGGGATTCTGCCTTCCAAAACCGCGATTCCCCGACTGGTTCAAATCTCAGCAGAGTGGGCTGCAAGGGCAGGCAGCCCCGCCTGCCTTCATCCATCGCGGTGCCAAAATGGGAAGGACGTGGAGCCGGCAATGATGATGAGAGCTCACATGAATCCCCCGGGCCTGCAAGCAGGGTTTCCTAATTGTCAGCTGTGCTGCGCCAAGCTTGTTTAAAATAATTAGAGTGCAGCGGCTTAAACAGACAGGGGAGGGTCGGGGTGGGCTTTTTTTTTTTTAATCCCACCATATGGGTTTTTATCAGTTGCTATCAGCTCCCTGCTCATTTCTGACACCATCACTCTGCCAGGCAGGGGGATGGGGAGGGGGGAGGGGGAAGCAAGGTATTATATTTTAAGTACACGAACGCATTCAGAAAGAAAGAGGACGAACCAGCCCCAATGTATGCGATGGATGGAAACAATACAGCCAGCATACTCAAACTATATTATTAAAAAAAAAGGGCGCGGGGGGGGGAGGGGGGAAGAATAATCTGCTTGCTCCTCTTCCTCCTCTCTTTCCTCCAAGAGGGCTAGCTGAAATCTTTCTTAATTACCGCTTATTTCAATGACAGAATTGTAATTTATCATTTAGTTGTAATTTGACATATGTTCACACCTTTGCCATTTCCAATTTCCTCCTTCACTCTAATTGTCTGCCTGGCTCGCCTGTCACGCGCGCCTCCTGGGATTAATTCGAGCTGTCTGTCTGCGGCGGGCTGGCGGCGCGCTCGGGGCTGGCGGCGCGGTGACAGTGTCACTGCGCGCTCCGTTTAGCCGAGGCATTACCCGGCCGTCACGCTCCCGCCCCGCCCCAGCCCACGGTGTTTATTGTTTAGCCCGCTCTCGCATTTCTGACTTTTCGGGGTTTTATTAGACGCTAATTACGCTGCGCGGCTGTCAGCTGAAAGGAGAGGAAACCTTGCCGTAATTAGCGGGAGGGGGCCCCGGCGGCGGGGATGCGGGAGCCGGTAGATGTCTCTTCCTCTGCCTCGAAAATGCACACCGGCTTTAAGTGCTCTGCCTTCATTTTCCTCTGCGGCTGTTTATGCTCCCCTGTCTCGCTAGCATAGCCTCAGTAGAGCAATTGCAGCCTCCTTCACCGGCTTTTGGCCTCCCCGACCTTGCTCTTCCCCTTTAACCCGCTGCATCCAGCTTCAGCATCCTCTTAAAACCACCTTTGTCACGGCCAGGTGCTGCTCCAGCCGGGTGCAACTCCATACTCCGGGGATGGATTTGGAATGGGGTGTGTTTGTTTGCCGAGGATGATAAATAGTGTGCCCAACGTCCGTGTACACCGTGGCTAACAATTAACCTGCCAGAGGCTGCTTTGGCCACCAAAGAGATGTTTGGGCTGCTTTCCCCAGCTGAGCTCATGCTGACCCTACCCCCTTGTCCATGTACATCCATAACTGTGAGGCTGCCACTGCCAGGCCGCAGAGGCTGCTTCCTTTCATCAAGAGAAGAGATATTTCACCACTGTTGTGAAGCAGCACCTAGAATGAGACCACACTTTTCATAGGCAAGGGTTGAATTCACACTGTGACTTGTTACCTGGCTCCCTTTTCTCTGTCCCACCCAGATTCCTCCCAGAGGCTGTCTTGTGGGCCTCCAAAACACATATGGATGCTATATGCATCCATACATGGATGCTATATGTATCTTGCTCCCACAGAGGACCTATCACAATGGCAGCACCCGAGGGGAACCACCCTCAGAGCTCCTCCTATGGATAAAACTGACTGGAGAAAGTCGTTCAGTGTGCTGCTGCTATGAGTCTTTTTTTTAATTCTTTCAGACTTCCCCTGACAGGACAGAAACATCCATTCTTTTCCCCATTTTGCTAGGAGATTTTTTCCAGAAGCATAGGTGCGTGGTCTGTTTTTGCAGATGTTCCACGAGAGTGGTCCAGCCCCAGCCACCAAAGCAGAGTAAAACCTAGCTAACCAGCTGAGCAGATACTTGGAACAGTTTGAAGATAGAAAGCAACGTCATCCTCTAGCTTGATTGTCAGCGTCTTCTACAGTGCAGCCCCCAAGATCCCCACATCTTTGTTGTGGTTTAACCCCAGCTGGCACCTACACCCCACACAGCTGCCCACTCACCCCTGATCCACATCGGGATCAGCTAGAGAGCTGGATGGGTAAAGTGAGACAGCTCCTGGGCTGGGATGAAGACAGTTAATAGGGAAAGCAAAAGCTGTGCGTGCAAGGAAGGCAAAACAAGGAACTCATTCATCACTTCCCATTGGAAGTTCAGCCATCCCCAGGAAAGCAGGGCTCTGTCACATGTAACAATTACTTGGGTAGATAAATGTCATCACTCCAAACGTCCCCCCACACTCCTTCTTCCCTCCACATTATGTGCCATCACTGATATCATTTGTGTGGGATATCCCTTGGGCCACTTGGGGTCAGCTGTCCCAGCTGTGTCCCCTCCCAGCTCCTACTGCACCCCTCACCGCCTCATTAATGGGATGGAGTGAGGAGCAGACAAGAGCTTAACTCTGTGCGAGCTCTGCTCAGGAATAACAAAAATACTCCTGCACTACAAAGACTCTTTCCAGCACTAACCCAAAATGCAGCTACTGTGAAGACAACTAACTCTCAGCCAAAACCAGTATACCA
Organism: Anthoscopus minutus; assembly: GCA_013399455.1. NCBI lineage: Eukaryota > Metazoa > Chordata > Aves > Passeriformes > Paridae > Anthoscopus > Anthoscopus minutus. Next base: position 132,285 of record VWYI01020956.1, on the reverse strand, counting down.
TCTACTCTTTCCTCCACATTTCCTTTTCCTCCACATGCTACCCAAGTAAAGATACATAAATCAAGGCAAAGAGATAAATTGCCTATTCCAGCTGTTAGGTGAAACCTGAAAATGCTGAACAAAACAGTTTCAGACAGAAAAAAAAGAACAAACCTTCACATATTTATTAATTTTCCAATGATTTTAAATGTCTCACCCATCAGGATCTGCATGAAAGAGAAACCCACAGAAGCAAGAATAAGTTGCCCACTATTGAAGCAAGAATAAGTTGCCCCCTGCTCTGGAAGTGTGGATGCTGGAGGAGGTGAATTTTGGAGCAGGCTCCTCTGCACTGCATCCTGCATGCCCACCCAGTCCCCACACACAGCCCCTAAGAATGGTGAGCTCCATCACAACCTTTATTTCTACCTGCTTTTCTCAATGGTGTAGCCTTAGATAAGTGGTTTAAGCCCAGTCTTGATGGTTCTGGTGCCTTAACAGATCCCTTAAGGGTTTAAAATTAAGCTAATGCCCTGAAAACACAAACCCATCCGATAGAATTCCTCCCTCCCTAAAATTAGCCCGGACCCCTTGCTCTGGGCCATCCTGAGCCTTTCTAGGCATCACCTTGGCAACACATCACAAAACCAACCCAAGCGACAGTACAAGCTAGAAGTCAGTGCATCTTGGCACTTTCAAATCCCAAAGGAATTAATTTCAGAGCCAAGGGACACTGGGAAAAAAAGGAGGGAAAAAAAAACCTAAACCATCACTCCAGTTTAGCTAGGGGCAAAAAAGCAGGGGTTGGCAGCACTGTGAGAGGCTGGCAAGATGCTGCTGTTTGGAAAACCCTGGCTCAGGGCCGTTTGTCTTCCCACAATGGTGTGAGCGGGCAGAAATGCTCTTCCAAGCCCAAGTACACACAGCAGCTAGCACAGCGCTGCTGGGAAATATTTAATGACTTGTAGGAGGCAAGACTGAATGGATTTACATTTATTTAGATTATTTTTCTCCCTTTTGATGTCTGCTTCCTACACCACTGACCTTTTAAAATTATTTCACTACTTACTGACTTTGTTTTCTCTGTGTTGCCATTCTTACCTTCCAGCTTCCTGCCTTTTGTCACCTAAGATGGGCAGCGTTCTCAGGCAGTTTTGTTTGAACACCAGGATTTTTCTGATGTGCCTGCAAACTTTTAAGAGCCAGCATTTCTGGCTCCCTTAGCTGCCAAATTGTGAGAAAACACTAAGTGCCTCAAGCTGAATCCTAAAAAAGATTTTCCAAATACTTATTCAGATACTCCAACCTTGGTCCAAAGACTGGGGTGTGAGGTACTTATTATTTAGTATTAGAGCTTCTCTATATTTATGGCCAATTTCATATATCAGAGCTATTTAACTGGAAATGGTGTTGGAAATCAACGTACTCATTAGAAGTCAATGCTAAGTGCTTTTGAAAATTCACTTTCTTTTGCATTTCTCCTAGCTATCAATTTTGTTGTTGTTTTAAACCTGACTTCCCTAGGCCTTATTCATTAATAGATAAGCAGTTGTAAGTAGGTTATGAGCATACAGGAGGCTCATCTTCTACTCTGGCATACCCAGTGCACTTCCCACCTAGAAATATATCTGATTTTTCAAGGATAGCCAACTCCTTCAGCTCACAGAGTGTCTCTGGAAACAACACACCTTTGCTGTATCAGTGGTGAGAATGCCAGACTCCAAGAAGGGAGGAAGGAGTCAGTTCTGCCCCCAGCTGGAAAACAACCCTACAGGTGTCCTCTATGGTACAGGTTGCAGTGCTTTCTCCTGTCAGTGGGGAGGGTAAAGGGGATAAAACAGACAGGCTGAAACATGAAATTCTGGGGGAGCAGAAGGAGTTGCTGACTTTGTAGAGGGATTTATTTTCTTTTTAAATTATTACCCTTCTTTTTGGGCATGTATTGTCTCAGCAGTGCTAGTCACTCGTGTCACAGAAACACACAGATGCTGCAGGACTGATTTGTCCTGAATGGTCTGTCCCACACAGTCACTACTAACTCAAGCCCCAAACCTTGCTAGTCATTTACAGTTCCCTGAGAGCTGAGAGTGTGGTTACACCCCATAAACGTTCCCAGAGCTGGCAGGAGCAGGCTCTGCTTGAGCAGTGTTCCCCAAGTGCACAGGGTGACACCAGGTCCCCCAGTCTCTCAGGAGCAGTTCAGGTGTCATCTGAAGGACAGCCCCAGAACTGTGCAGGAAGTTTAGTAGCAGTGGAAGGCTACTGAAACCATAGTGGGTGGTTTTTCTTGGGTGCTCCCTCTTGAGATTTCAACAAAAACAGATTTTTCAACAAATCTGTTAATCCTAATGCTACTAACGAAACAGAAGGAAGAGGAGGAGACCCCAATAATGCTTGCCTGAGAGGCCTTACAAGCCCTTTGCTGTTCCCTTCCTGAGCTCTAGCTTCCCTTCCTTACTCTAGCTCTTACTTGAACATGGTATAGTGCTCTTATAGATGCTTGATCAAGAGGAGATGAAGAAACTCTGTCTATCCTCAGTATGCAAGTTTAACTTGTTGCATCCCTAAAAATCAAATCCACTTTTGTTAAAAAATAAAATCACCAACCGAAGCAAACACAGTAGCTGCCTGTGAGAGTATGAAATACTTACAAATAACAGAGAAAAAAGCTCATTCATTCATGTATGGAAAAAGAGATGAAATAATTTTCCTTTGAAGAAAGCATTCTTGTCTATTCCTTAACATTCGTATAGAGAATACATATCCACATCTTGATCCCTAAATGTAATGCTCTGGGAAAATATAAGTAGGAAAAATCAAGGCAGTGTCCTCATGGAAATTTTTTTTGTGCATTAAAATATAGTGGTCGCCACTGGTGCCCGCTATAATATTTTTATGTGTAGAAAGTGGCAGGCTATCACACTTTTTATATATGCATATATAAAAATGACAGGCAGAGGAACTGGATGCCTGAAGGTGTAAGATATGAGTGTTATAGGCCACAATCCTTTTATTTTTATTGTTTTTATCTCGATAGGAAAAGTTTTCTGTCATCAGCTTAAAAATGCAATACAAATGTTCTCTTCTTTTGAGGCCTGAACACACAGAGAAGCTTTCTGCTTTCACATCCAGGTATTTAGCACTGCTTCTCTCTGCTTGTTAGCATTTCAGGGGTTGTTATGGCAAGCTGTGGGACTGGTTCTGGCAGCTGGGGCCACATGTTCCTGCTGTACAGCTCAAGCACCACAGGCAGGAGGGTGGTCACAAGAACCTTCCAGGTAAAGCTTCACAATATTTGGGAGCTGGCTGGAATGCTGTTTCTAGCCTTGTGGTTTCTGTTCATCGGCATCTTTCAACACTTTGAGAAGGAATGAAGAAATAGTGGAGGCAAAAGGAGGCAATACACCAAGGGATGCAGAAGCAACAGCAGCTGTCCTTGTCCAGAGTAGTATCTCTGGCAGCAGCAGCATTGGAGGCTATGGGAGAATAAATGGAAATGCCTCACATAGGGAAACCGGCTGTACAAGCTCACCACCCACCTTCAAACACAGCCATACTCCCAGCCACCTTAAATCCAGCATCTGCCCATGGCTAGTGTGATTGTTGAAATTTCTGTGGTAGCCCTGGTATCCAGAAGGTCTTCGTTACTGTTCACCTCAGAACTTGCAAGTGACTGTGGCTGTTACAATCATAGAATCATTCCTGTTGGAAAAGACTTCTAAGATCATCAAATCCAACCACAAACCTAACACTGCCAAGCCCACCACTAAACCTTGTCCCTCAGTGCCACATCTACAATGTGTTACAAGTATCTTCAGGGCTGGTGACCATACCACTTCCCTGGGCAGCCTGTCAGTGGGCTGCAGCACCTTACCCTGGCGTGGCAGTGACACAGCTGCGTGCTGGACTGCAAGGTGCTCTCAGGGTTCTGTACCGTGGGGAGAAGGAGGCATTTCCAGATGTAGAGATATTTAGCTTTGTCAGATTTGTCTTTAGGACTTGGAAATTATATTTGCATGGAAGCTGAGTATTGCAGGCCAGGGTCAAAGGGGTTTAGGTTAGGGGAGACATCCCCTGGGTCCCCCAGCACAGCTGCAGACATTTTACTGATGTTTCTGTGATGTGCTGGACTAGCCTTTGTGTGTTGTGCATACATTTCCATGTCTGGGATACCCTAGTTAGAAATATGGGAGGTCTGCAGGTGTGTTCCTGTTTCAGAACATGGAAATAAATATCCACTCAAATTGAAATGGTTTCCAGCCACCCTCAAATGCTGTGAGCTGCAGCTCCACATCTCACCTTAGACAGCAGCTCATGACATGCATTAGTGCATCCCCTGTCTGACAGGACCCTGCCCTCAAGCCCACCATGAGACAGATTCTGCTAAGTGGGAAAAGCCTACCAGGTCAAAGAAGGAAAGAAATGTCTGGGGGACAAACAAAAAAAGAAAGTCTGGAGGATCTGCAAGAAACATGCAGTTCCTCTGACATCTGTCACTGTAAGTGCTGGATTTACACCTTGCAGTTTGCTTGGGGAAAAATGTTAGGGAGCAATAAAGTAATAACCTGAGCAGAAAAAGAATTGTTATCAGAAAATTATTTGTAATGCAGCCTTTAAAATAAATATCGCAGCTATTCCTGTGCTTTGCGGTGTCATTTCTAACTCTAAAAAGTCAGTGTGTAAATCTAATGGAGTAGCTATTCATAAAAGTTCAGCTTGAGTAATAAAAGTAACAATTTTCTGTAATGATACTTTATAGATTTGAATAAGACATATAAAATACTTTTTGCTTTTACCACACATGTAAAAAGAGTAAGTATGCCTTGCCTATAAAACAGGGATTACTTTTAAATTCTTAAAATATTTCTAGAACAAAGTAAATAATACTCATAATTTTTTCCTGAAAGACTGGTGAAAAGCCATATAGCAAACTTTTCAAATATTTTATATGAAAACAATTCTCCTGCAGTTTCAGAGAAGACATAACACACTTACCTCTCATCTTTTAATAAAGGAAATTCACAGGTGCTTTCCCCTTCCTATTGCATATCCTTCCCTCTGAGCCCTTCAGCCCATTTTTTGTCAGTGTGATTGTTACACATGAAGAGAAGTTGGGATTTTATCCCCTGTGCTGTAGTTTTCCCAAATGCCAACTGAACATTGCAAAAAAAGAGATATTTCAGCAAGTGTGGAGGAGGAGGGAAAACACAAATCTGAAAGGTAGGAGGCCTGAACTTGTGATTTACTTTGTACTGAGTCTGGGGGGGAAAATGCTAGGTCTTAATGTGGTACTGTGAAGCTACATGAAGGTAGGTGAGATCAGAGCCTACACCTTAGACCTGACAGTCCATGAGATCAGGGCAGTGATGCCACCCTCCAGGTCAGAGGTACAGTGGTGGGTGTCACCATCCTGCATCCTCCAGGATCCAGCCACGCTGGCACAGGCACCTGGGCCCCCGCTGCGGCCACATTCCAAGGCTGTTCTGTTATGTGCAGTGCTGGGGCCACAGAGCACCACTGTGGTCTGTGTCTGGTCAAGCCACACATCCAGCAGGGTGGGTCACTGGGAAGATGGGATTTGCAGAGTCAGGGTGCCCCCGCAAGGGAAATGGGTGGGCAGCCAGACACACCAGGGCTTTACAGCCACGGGGAAGTCACCTCGGCACAGAGCTGAAAGTGTAACCTGTGTTCCTGGGAAAATGCAAAGCCTTGTTAATGTAAATATCTCTAGTTTGAAGAGCCTTATGAAAGAGACCAGAAAATGTGAGGCATGCATGTGATTATTTCTAAACCTACTTCTGCTGGGCTTCTCTCAATAAAATATGTTTCCAAATTGCTTTGTCTAAATGCGATTTGGGCTACCATCAGTGAAAAGCCCAGGAGTGCAATTTGATTAAGTGGTTAAAATAAGCCACAAAAAGATGGCCCCATGAGGGGCTGCAGCCTCATGGCCTGGGTTGACGCTGGCTCTCAGGCGCTGCCCGGCACACCGGTGCACAGGCAGCCACATCCCCTGCAGCTCCAGCCTTCCCACAGGGAACCACGTCCTGTTTGCTTTCAATCACGGCCCAGCAAGAGCTGAACAAGCCCATGCAGCCAGCAGGCCTGGCCTCGCTACCCACCCACACAAACCCTGACGGCCTCTCTGCTGCCTTGATTTGCCCATTCCCTGCCCAGTCACTGCCTGTGGAGCCAGCAGTTCCGGGCACGGCTCGGAATTGCACCCAGCAGCATGGATACACCCTCGCTGCTGCCGTCCAGAATGTGGAATTGTGTATTGGCTGCTACCCTGCTCTGACATCCCTGCGTGCACGCTGCTGGGTGTGCCAGCAGGAATGCACAAACACACCTGTGGCCTCATACACACACACACACACCCCTCAGATCTATTTGCTTCCTAAAAGTCCTTGTAGAGCACGTTGGAAAAGGAGACTTAAGCAAAACTAACATGTATATATTTTCTTTCATGTGCTTACATATATATATATGCCCACTAGAGATGGTGTGCAGCTATGGCCATTTGCACACATCCACTTGATAATAAATCTTCAGATGCACAGCGTATGGTACAGCCATAAATACTTGTATCTATAGGGAAATTACACCCAAAATGACTCAACACAGAGAGTTTACACATATTTCTATTGACTTGTCAATGTGTCTGCATCTATAGCTTGGCTCCTGTACCCAGCTCTGAAGGAGCTGCTATCACTTTGCCTTCACCTAAGCACAAAACACAGAGTCCTTCCTGCTGGATATCTCCGTACATACGGCCAGGTCATTATACAGCCAAAGTTATGGTTTTTGGAGGCTTTTTGAGTAGGAAAACCTATAAAAACCTTAACAGGACACACTCCGGGATTACTGGAGTGTGTCAGCAGTATCTGGCAACAGATAATAACAATAAGCAAACTGTCTTTTGGGTTAAGCAGCAGATCATATTTTTGGGGCAAATTGTAAACAATAAATAATGGGCAAGCTGCTGCGCTGTGGCAGAGGCTCCAGTTCAGAGCTGGTGCTATTGAGGACTTCATGGCTTAAATATTGGCTAGGACTGATTTTTATTTTTACTTTTTATTTGCCAGTTGGCATATTTCTAAAAAGTCAGTGCACATTTTTGAAATTTCATTGCACATCCACGCATCATTACCTGTTTTCTTAGAGCTCGAGGGAGATGATATTGTTGGGGGTTTTCTCTCATGTAGGAAGGAGAGGCAACGAGGCATAACAGAAGTGAAGGATGGCCTTTGGGAGAGCAGCATTGCTTTTCTGAAGCACAAACCTTTGGTCCAACTGAAAGTTCAAAACAAAGGAGAATCTCTGTCTCTCTCCCTCTTTCCAGCTGTACCTTGGTAATGAAAAGGAAACAGCAAGGAAAGGGGAAAAAAAGCTAAAAAAAAAAGTAAAAAAAAAAAAGTAGAAGCTTACTATTTTTAAAACCTGGTCCAAAGTTGAAGATTCTGCTGAACTGAAGCAAATACTCTTCAGAAATGCCTGACTGCAGAGCCAGGCTGAGATGTTCCAGGAAAACAAGATAGAGGAATATTTTTACCAATAAATACTGGAGTTAAACGAGCCCGGCTCATCTCAAAGAAAATGATGGACAAATGCTGCAGGGCATGCTGAAGAAAATAAAATGCTTATCATTTTTCCCAAACTCATACAGCTAGGGACCATTTTGGGAGCTGATGGAAGTTCTCTGAGGTTTTTCCTTTGCCCTTGTTCTTTTTTCTTTTCAATAGCAAACCAAAAACATATTAGTGTCTCTGTTGATGGCTCTTTTCTTGCACTGGGAAACTGCAGGTCTGGAAGACCGAGGCTTTTCTCTTGAAGGCTGAGCTTTATTATGTCAAGGAGTGTAGATGGTACCAAGCTTGAGCTTTCATCAGTGGTGGGCCTTAAAAGGTCATCAGGGACTGGGCCTAAAGGTGGGGAGACAAGGGAAAACCCACTAAGTGGGGACCTGCAGGCAGCTCTTGCAATTCCTTCTCCTAAGGCAGCTATTCACAAAAACTGGTTCTAATTTAGTTGATATTTTGGCAATATTCTTTCTATTTTAGACAAGACTGAGTTAGGTGTGGGAGGTCGAGGTACAGGTTCAGACTCTAAAGCTGGGTGGAGTTTTAAGGGGGCAGGGGAGTGCCATGTTAGCCAGCTTTTCTCTAACCCTTTTTCTTGTTCTGTGGTCTGGCCCCACATCCCTTACTCCTGACAAGAAGAAAAGGCACAGTGGTAGAAGATAAAAGGCATCTTGCAGTATTCTACAACTGGGAAATACTTTTGCCACATCCTTCTGAGTTCTCCAGACATCAGAAAACCTTAGCATAGCTTGTTTTGTTTTCCCCTTCTGTACATCTGGGCTGAGAAGACACCATTAACCCTTGAGATCTCCCCTTGCTGTCAATCAAGGGGAAAACAAATGACTCCTTCCCACCTGCTTCCCCTTCCCCTGCTCCTGGTGTTTCCACCTGTGCATCGCAGGCAGAAAGCTGAGCGGGCATCAGGTGGGGCGGTTCTCCCCTGCTCCTCGCGGCTTTCCCGAGGGCACGGCAGGCAGGTGGCAGATGCCCGGCAGCTCGGGAGGCTGCTGCTGCTGCTGCCCTGCCGAGGGCGGCTCACGGAGCGCAGCTCCACGTGCCGCTGCCTGCGTGAAGGTTAACGCAAACCCGCGAGGTGCCTGATCACATCTGGCCCGTGTGTGTGCACATCTGTCTTGCCACCCTCCCGATTTCCCTGCCGGTGCCGGGAGCAGCCGCCCTGCCGTGCCCGCGCTCCCCCGGGGCACGGAGGTGCTGCAGGAGTTATGTCGCGCACATGCCGAAAGCCATTAATTAAATTAGAGCTCTCCGGCAGGGGTTGCAGAAGCAGCTGTGTCATCAATCATCGCGCCGCGGGCTGACACGCACGCAGCATCACATGGAGGGAAATTGTTTCTTTCGAAAGGCGGCTGAGGGCTGTAACCAGGGGTCCCGTGCAGAAAGGTGGCACCGTGGGGACCAGAGACCCCCCCCTCGTGGACCCCCACCAGCGGGGCTGACAGCACGCTATGGAATGGAGATTGGTGGGTCCAACCACCAGCAGAAAAAGCAAATTTCTGTTATTTACGGGCTCTGGGCCACCCAATAAGGAACTTCCCACCTGCCCCCAAAGAACTGGCTTTTAGTCAGTTAATCAAATGAGAATGGTTAAGGGTAGTCACTGCACCCTTTGCAAATAGCAGTCCAGACACAAGAGCAAATAATTTGTGGCAGCATGACAAGAGAAAATGGAATGTAAACTTACTAAACAGCCAACATAGATGGGCTTAAATAAATATATACATATAAATATAAATATATATACATGTATATATACACATACACACACATATGTGTTCTTCTGTCTCAGACCAAAGAAAGAATTCCAGAAGGTTTAAATTTGGAATCCATTTATAACATCAAGTCCTCCCCTCTTTCCTGCTCCATGCTGGTGGGGGGAAACAGCCTTGCAATATCAATATTCCCCATGCCAGCTTTTCCACATCTACCTCTCAGAATGCTACCTATAGAGGAAAGACAAAGCTTCAGCAATTTTATTCAGGCCTGTTTCACAGCGTAGGTCATCTCAGCAGAGTGTGGAAACAATAGCACGTGCCAATCTCACAGCACAAATACTGACCCACGAATAATGAACACTCCTAGCAACCGTGTACAGAAACAACAAAACTCCTAACAAATTTTTGTAAATAATAATAATAATAAAAATTATTTAAAATAATAAAATAATAGAAAAATTAGTTTTTCCCCAGTGAAAGTGTCCTGCATGTAGATTATCTGCAAAGAGAAAATTGTTAGATAAATTATTTGTATTGAGTAATTTGATCGGCTCTCCTTAGAAGCCGAATGAATAGGTTATTTTCTGCCACAGCTGCTGTTCAAACTCTCAAGCCTGAGCCCACGTGGTCTGGCTGTTCAAAGGGAATTACTGTGCTGGCTTTTTTAAAGCAACTTTTAAGAAAACAAAACTAGACACAATCTATTTGTTACAGGGAGGAAAGATGGACAGGAGAAGATTTAAGCAGGTGGTAAAATTATTGTGAAGGCCTAAAAATTATTAGCAAAAAGGATAATTGTGTGAAGCCACAAATAACTCGCCTGCCACTGGGACTGTAAGAAACCAAACCTTCATGGCTGTAATTCAGATATATCATCTGCATTTCATGTATGCTGCTTTGGAGAGGAAGTGCCTCCCAGATGGGCTATGAGACTGGATGGCTCCGGGAACTCTGCTGCTGCTGGGTGGGCTATGGCCACGTAGGCACCCTGGTGTGGGGCTACTCCTCTCTGGTTGCCTACTTAATTTATACAAGGCCAAACACCACATGCAGACATGAGCCAGTGGAGAAGTCTAGGAAAAGTAAAAGATCTTGTAATGGCTTTTCGGGGTGTTTGGAAAGGGTTAAATGCATTCTGCACTTGTGCAGCAATTTGCTAGGCATGACATTTATTCCACGGTCTGCATTTGTCCAGAGGGAGCCAGATTTCCTTCTGCATTTGTTAGTGCATACTTGTCTGAAGTAGGCAAAGGCTGACCTGAACCTCTTTTATGGGTGATATTTGCTTGTGTTTTCCTCTGACTAGGTCTAAGCAGGGTACAGTGTGATCTGCCAACCATAAAACCTGAATTCTTCCACCAGCTGAGTGAAATAAAGGCAGAGCTCTGTGTGCCTGCCTTGCTCCTTTGCCCTGTCCTTGTGTTGCTTATCTCTAGCCTGCCCCATTCCTTTGGGGCACTTTGCTGGGATCATCTTGCAGTTCAGCACTCAGCTTCTACACATTAGGCCTTTTTGCAGTCAGAAAGTTAGGATGCAGTTTATTTCATTGTTCTCTGAAAAATCTATTCAGAAACTCAGTGTTTTGCTCTTTTTTTCCCCTCTTCTTGCCAATGTAATCAAGAGGAGACTTGTTAGACATTATGTTAACAATGTTAAGTATGGAGCACATGTTGAGGTGAAGTGAATGGTGCCTCAGTTGGGATTTGGTTGTGAGTTGTCTATGCCTTGTGTTCTGTGGAGGTATATTTAAGCAAGCTGCTGCAACTGAAGGCATTGAGGGTGGCTGCATGCAGGCATACATGGTTAAGGGAAAGAAAGCTACACTGGAAAACCAAAGGAAGCAGTCAAGGACACATTTTATAATGAAGGGTTTGCTGGCTGGCTCTCTGAGAGGTGCTCAACACTGTGAGCACCAGCTCGGTTAGGATGTTTCAGCACGGTGTCCAAGGCGGATGCTGTCCCTTTGCCAGGTCATCTCAATTTCTGCAGCTGGGTGAAGGAGCGGGCGGGGTTAGAAGTGCAGGGAGGGAGCCTTTTGGAACGATGCAGTCCTCCCTTGTGTCCCAGGGCCGTAATCCTAGACTGTGGTGTCGCCTTTCTTTTGGGACAGAGGCCAGGTCCCTGACACTGTGCAAACCGAGGTGAATGCGCTGGCTTTGTGACAGCTGCTGCTGAGTGCCGGCTCTGACCTCTCGTGGCTCAGTCTGCTTAGATGCTGCTGTTCTGTGGGACGTGACACGTCCATCCCTCTTCTCACCTGGCCTGTGGGGACAAACCCCCAGACAGCTGCCAAATGGAGCTTACATGCATTTTGCTTTTGTGGCTTCTTGTATTGTTTGGGCTGAGCTGTGGAGAAAGTTGTGTTTCCCAGCTAACTGGCTGAAAAGTGAAAACCTGTAATTTTGAGGGCAGAACGTACTTTGTTTCTCATGAAAGTAATTTGGCATTTTGCAAGAGTGTACAGAATAGTTCATATTTCATCTGAATTAATGAAGTGTGCCCACTGGTTTCATGTATATTGCTACTGAAAGTTTTCTTAATTATGAAAAACCCTAAATCTTTCATTTTTCTAAAAAGACATTAATTTTAAGGGGGTTTTATGATGAATTTTTAGAATCTTAATCTGAAGAAAAATGCAGTTTTTGATGTAATTTGCAAGTGTCTTCCTGCCAGTATCAGTGACTGCATTTTGGTCGAGCACAGCCTGCCATCAGTAACCGAGGCTCTCCAAGGTCAGCAAGGAGGACAAGTCCTGCCCTGCATTCTTACTACACTATTCCTAGAAATAATCTTTTTGGAAAACAACCTCCCATCCCATCTTTTTTGCACTCCTTCTGTTAAGTTGCTCCAGAAAGATAGCAAGGAAGGGCTTTGTGACTACCAAACCACTGAGTCTGACCACCACCCCACCAGTCTGTGTAGGTTAACCATGAGCCACTACACAGAAAATACTGCAGCAAAAACTCTGCTGTGATGTGCTTCCAATCCAGGGATAGGTAAATCTTAAGGCTGAAGGCACAGATGCTTAAAATTAGGAGCAGAGCAGCACTGTGTCACCTGAGTGCAGATGTTCCCACAGGTAGCGTGGTGGTCACCACCACCAATTGATGTATCCAGCCATGAAAAGGTGAGCTTCTGGACAGTAGGTTAAGACAGGCAGCTGGAATAAATATAAGGACTTGGAACCAAACAGGATTCATGAGATGCTCTCAGAGATGGTGTATTTAAATGGGTATTCATAAACCCATTCAAGATGACCCCAAGATGTGTAAAAAGTCTCTGTTCTCCAACCCAGCTGTCCAAGAATGAGTCTGAGGTCTTCGGCTCTCAGTCTCAAGGCTGTTTATCAACCTTGATCAGAAAACATTTTCAGCTTGGCCTGAGAAGGTCTGTTCAGCAGAGCAGACCGAGGCACTCTCCCCTCCCACGGGGCTTGTGCTCTCTTTTATACTATAAACTACGTATACTCTATTTATAGTTACTTTCCAATAGCTATCACCTATGTTAGACTGTGTCCTTTTACCTAACACCAATACCAAAGTGCCACCGTCACCCAAAAGATGGAGCCTAGGAAGAAGAAGAAAGGAGGACAGGACAACCCCAATTCCCTCCATCTTGCCTCCCAGCTCACTATAATAAGAATTCTAACTCTACACTTTTGTGACTTTTGCTTCTTCATACAGTGATGGTAATTTGTTCCATGGATCAAGCTCAAAGGCACAAGAATTTCTAACTGCATGCCAGGGTCTCTGACCCCCCTGCCAAGGCTTTAAACCCCCCCGGCCTGGGCTCAGATCACCCAGGACTGTCAGAGGGACGTCCTGGGTTCCCACACACATGACTGAGTCATGTTTGCAGACATTGGCTTACAGATATTACCAGTTGTGGGTTGAAACAATATTCAGATCCAGAGGTCATTTACCCAAAATGAGCACCTGGATATTAAAGCAGCATATGCGTGTTATATTTATCATCACTGTTGGCATGCGTGTGTGACACATCATAATAGCAAAAGCAGGTTGTAACAGCAGGTGGCACCTGGCATACTCTGTCATATCAGTCACTTTTTGTTTCTTCTGTGCATTTGGATTGATAGATATATTTTCTAGATAAAGGGCATACTTTTTTCAGAGAGGAAGCAATTTTTGCAATACCTTTCCTAGCCTGGTCTCTCTACAGCTCCCCTTTTTATCTGGGATGATTAAGATTCATTTTTCTTTCCTCCAAAAGTGCTTTCTAAGGTCCTTATTTACACATGATACAAGATCAGTGGACTAATAAATAAGGCAGTGGTGTGATGCTCTTTCAGGTCTGTTGCCTATTTATTTGAAGCAGCTGTCTACGAATGTGGGATGCATGGTACAGAGATTGCCAGGGTTAAAAACCATGTTTACTGATTGCTCAGTAAATAGTTACACAACTTTCTGTGTAAATGCCAGATAGCACACCAGAATTTCCTTGGGCAGTTTCACTTAGGCACAAGCCTTCTCACCAGTTCCTGGAACTGTAGTGATCTTGTTCGTGTGCACACACCTTTATGGAGTCAGGCGAGAAGAGAAGGAAATGTGCCACCAAGAAAGGACTGAGTTTGTGTTTAGCCCAGAGAGATGAGGACTGAGAGGAGGTGTGAAGGCAATCTCTGCAGAGATGAAAGGCCACCACAAGGTAGCTGGGAATAATCTCCTCTCTCTGGTGGGTAGGGGACGAGCGCAGGTCTTCAATCGCTGCCAGGAAGAATCGAGTTAGGCATCAAGGAGAGACTTTGTAATGGTAATGATGGTGAGGCAGCAGCCTTCAGAGGCTGTCAAATCTCCATTGCTGAAGATCTTGAAGAGCAGATTAGATCTAGCTTTGGCAGGAATGATATACTGTAACTAATCCAGCCTTAAATCAAGGAAATGGGCTGGATGACCTCTTGAAGTACTTTGTGGCCCATAAGTCTCTTTATGCCATTAATATTTGGAGGCAGAATCTGATTAAACTGTGGTGTACACCAAATGCTGGAGCGGCTGCTGTTTCTTTCACCCCTAACATGGTGAGAGGAGACCTAGCAGGGTTCCGTGGGAAGCAGGTTGCTCTGAAGGAGGATGGTACTAATGTTCCAGTGCTATGCAAGCCTCGGCTTGGCTCTTCAGAGATGGGCATAAAGTCAGCAAGGAACGTCTAGGCTTTCCCAAAGCTGTATCCAAGTGTCCACTGGAAAATCCCTCTCCTGTCATCTACAGCAGGTATAAACATCTTTGCAGAGCACTGGGCACCCGGCCAGTGCCAGCAGCATACTTATGCCTTCATCATCCCCAGGGGAATGCAGGGGAAAGCATCCTGCTTTGTGTTCCCCTGTCCTGCACATCTCATCAGGGAGAGTCTGGCCCTTAGCATGGCCATTCTTTGTTTTTCCATGATACCACTGAATAACTTACTTGCAAATGTAAAAATGTAAAAATGTTAATGTGAAAAAAGGTGCTTTTTTTTTTTTTTACTTTCTCCCAAACGACACACGCTTCCATTTTCAGACACGTCTTATTTGCTTTTGGTTCTCCAGATGTAAAACAGACCCATGGGGTCAGGCAGTACAGGTTTTCTATTTTTCACATCACTGCACCCACAGAAGGACAGAATTTGGTATCACTCACATTATGTGGGGGAAGAGCCTTCCTATTCATGCTGTTTTCAGGACTGGAGACTTTTCTTGCAGGAATACTAAGAAATCCCTCTCATTTTCTGCTGCAAAGAGCTGCTGCAATCTGGGGTAAAGCTGCAGGCTGTGAATGGACACACTTCTCCATAACGTGTTCTTCTCTTTAAAACGGGAAAGCTATGAAAAGCAAAAGTAACCAGTCAAGATTGCACACTGTAAAATGAATTAGCAGATAGCTGACTGCTTGGAATGGAAAGGGCTTGCTTTTCACAGGGCCTGGATTTTCTTATCTGCCATGCAAGTACTTGAATAAAAATAGCCAATCTGCATATGATAAATTAATAAAATGCATCTAAGTGTTCAGGGTGCAAAGAAAAACACTAAGCACTAGATATTTGGTTCTCTTTTATTTATCTCAATTGAAAACACCAGTTTGGAGGATCTGTGAGGAAATTAGTAACACTTACTGGAAGAGAAGTTTTTGCATGTGTGATGGCTTCCCAGATCTTTCCTGTGGCAGCCACATTTTAGCCATACATTTCCTGAAATGAGAGCCTGTCCTGTTCCCAGTGCTTTGCAGAGCTGGCTTTATATGCAGTCACCTTCCTTTCAAAGTAATAATCCAAAGCTTACAGAGCTGCAAATAAAACAGCAAACTGTGTAAGCCAGCACAGAAATTTTTCCTAAGTCCACAGATTATCAAAATGATATTGCTGGAGAACATTATTTGAGCCCTTTCCTGTCAGCAGTTACTGCAATGCTCAGTAGCTGCGGTGTAAAGGAGTTTGGGCAGATGTGTGGGCCATGACACCAATGAGCTCATTTGTGTGGCACGGGGAGAAGGGCAGCAAGGCAGCCAGGCAAGGCTGGGGAAAAATCCATGCCCATTCCTATCTCCATGTTCCCCATCTTCCCACAGCAAAAGATTTTCATACTGCAGTCAGTGCTGGCCTACCAGATCTGACATCTCAGCTGGCTATTTTGTACCAGTGCAGTTGCACTGATTATGGCAGTAACTAGAGGCTTGTGGCTGGTTATATCCCTTGTTTTTCCTAAGTCTCTGTTGGGTTTTGGAATCTTTTTTCAAGTCTTTGGTGCAAAGTGTGGCTGAGCTGCTCTCTGCATCGCAGCCACACAGCTTGGATAGATCCATCTCTAACACTGCGGCCAGTGCAGAGAAAGCTGAGCGGGAAAACACTGGGACTTTGTTTCTGTTGTGGTGAGAGCCTCACCACCGGCTGGCTGCCCATTTCTAATCAAGCAGTACATATGACAACATGACATTTTCTGCCTTACTTGGCTCCAGCTCTCATTCCACTCAGAAAACACTTCAAAATGTGGATTATTCATACACTGATCTCAAAAGATGCAGCAATAATTATGTAAACTTCACATCAGCTGTACGTGGTGTTGACTTTGTAGCAAAACAAAAGCAGAAAGGAGGTAATTGTTTTATGGGAATCTTTCTCCTCATATTACTAGCCAATATCCCAGGCTGGCCTGATAGTCCTAATTACGGATGGTGTTTTGTTTTGAGAGGCTACAAAATTCTGCCTCTGGAGATCATATTTTAGAAAGAAGAGCAAATAGAGGCAAGTGAGGGACAGAGAAGAAAATCTTAGCAACTCTTGTAAATATTTGTGCCTAGAAAAGCTGTGCTCACCCAGTCAGGGAACTGACAAATCAGGTGAGCTATGGGCCCAAGGAAAAAAAGTTCAATTTTTAATATCAAATGCTTGAAGCAGTAAATGAATAGGTTACCAGCAACTCAATCTGGAGTCTGCATTACTTTTTAGATAATTTTGAACTTCTTGATAAATTTGAGATGTGTTAATGGAAGTTGTGATCTGTTTCAGGACAATTTACAAGAAGGCAAAAAGACTAAATTCAGCTAATTGGTTATTCTCTGCAAATATTCCAACCAGTTCTTCAAGACAAGGCTTTAAGCATTTTTCATTTGTGACTCAAATAAATGTTCTAGTGTGCTATTGCATTGCTTATCAGCAGAAAGTTTGACTTCAAAAATTTGGAATCATAAAACTGAGATTGCATAAAATCTTATGGATGTGCAGAAAATGAGTCATGCATCACCTGGACCCCCTCCTTTACTGCTCTTTTAGGATGCCACACTCTTCCTTGGAAAGGGGACAAGACTAGGTGAGCCCATCATAATTGAAACTATATCCCGTTCCACTCGGACTTCTTGCCAATGAGGTAAATGCTGACATTCATTGTGTCCCTTGCTTTAATAGTATGACAAAATGATTTTTTTTCAAATTCTGACTACTTTGAGAAGACTGGGGGGGGGTTAGATTTTTGCCCTACATGCATACTGAAGCCTGCTGTACCACTGTTGGCACCCAAGTGGTAATAGATTAACCAAATGCTTATTCTGGGTTCCTTGTCTCACAAGTCTGTAAGGACAGATGAGTTTTGCAGAAATGGTTCCATGTGTGGTGTCACTTGCCTAGTCTGTGGGAACTTGCACCATGTTGGACCCATTGGGTTTTTCTGCTCAGCAGGCAGTTTTGCCTTGAAGATTTAGGAGCAAGATCATTCATTGGAGAGAAATTGAGTAGCACTTGCTTGAAGTGAAAGCCTGGTTTGGGGAAATCTAGTTGGTTTGGTCAAAAGTGTGAAGAATTATTCTTGCCAGTAATGTCCTTCCCTGCTGTAGAGAGAAATAAGCATTTAGAGCCTGAAGTGGACAAAAGGTGCAGCCACTGAAGCCACATATTTGTGCATCTGGGAGAGTCACAAAGTCACAGACTCAGCTTCCAAGTTCAGGAATCAAAACATGGCTGGTATGTCCATGACACGTACATTTTTTTCATATGCTAAAACTTTGAACCCCTTCAAACAATTTTAGCTTGATGGCAACATACTATCTGACTTTCTGTTGAACTGGATTTTAGTTGGGGAACATTATGTTTAGATATAACACTGACAGTTATTGCCTTGGCTGGGTTAGTAATTACATAGAAATGCATTCTCTCATGCTCCTATAATATTTGCACATCTCTGTTTGCACTGCTGGCTGTGTTCAAAGAGACCTTAGGGCTGCAGTATTGTGGGGAGGAATAGACTAACCAGTTCTTACTCAAAGGTCAAGATAAGTCATGAAGGACTACGATTTTCACTAACTTTTATCCCATTTGCTGTTCCCTTTTGGCAACCCGTGCCCAGAACCAGGCCTGCTGATGTTCTGTGGGCCTGCTCGCAGCCCCAACATAATTTTTGGAAAGAGTTCACATCCCTACAGAATTATCACTTGGTGTTGTTTTGGGGCTTTTTTCCCTAGGCTCTCCAAACATACTAAAGTGTCATTAAGACAAATGGCAAACATTTCTCCTTTTCTCACATCTGTCAAAACTTCAAAATTTACTTTCATGACATTTCACATAGCATTTTTTTACATACCACTCAAAGGACATGGAATCCTAATGAGCCTTGCTTCCATCATTTTCATCTGCCACGTTCTGCTGTCCCGGTATAATAAATTAACAAAAGTGTGTTTGGGGGTGGAGGGGGGGGTGTTATGTAACAAGTGATACAAACAGTTTTGGAGTGTAAGGAGAGGGAAAAAGAATTAGGCCGGTACCCACACAGGGTTGGAAGACACTTTTTGAAGGAAGTAACTACATATTCCTACCTGGAGAGCATGGTCCTGAGCCCCTGAACAGAGAGTTTCCTCAACCCACCATCGAGGAGTCTGAGTTGTTCAATAGTAGAGAAACTATCTAAGACTGAGGAGTAGCTTTTCATTTCCAGTGTCAGGAACTGAAAGGGGACTTTATTTTTTGTCATTAATTTTAAAAGCAATTCGTTGTTTCTGCAGTTACAGACTTGGCTTCCAAATGTTAACTGACATGCTTGCTTTCACTGTAAATGTGTAAATGGGAGATCGAGGACACTGCTTTTTCACATTAGACACAAAATGAAAAATATATCAAAATTAGCTTAAGTGCCTCCTTTATAGAGGAAAAAAAAGCAATCAGTATTTTTTTTTTTAAATTCAAGGCTAAGAAGTCAGTAGTGCTGGCAGCTCAGGTTCTTCCCTGTTAACCACTACAATGCAACAAATCGTAGTCACCTCCTCCTCATCCTCTGGACTGGGGAAGGACATCTTCAGACAGAGTTGCTGACCTGTAATAGCTTGGATAACAGCAATGTAGTTAACAAGATTCTGAGCAAATATCTATTTGTTACAAGCCAGCCATGAGTAAAAGACTGACTTTCAATATGAGGCTCTCCTAGCAGCATTCTGAAAGCACCCAGGAACTATGTGGGACTTCTGTTGCCTAGAATTTTACCTTAATTACAGGATACCAACAGCTAAAGTTGTTGTAGGATGATCACATTTCATCTTCAGGATACTAAGTAGTCCATTTGGATATAGACTGCATTGTTAATTTTGCAGAAAACATGGAACTCAGGGTTAGCACCACCCAAACTAACAGAAACAAACTGATAGTATTTGTATTCAGGATAGAACACACAATCACTGAAATGCCCAGGGAATGGCCTTTAGGTGCTCATCAAGGTGTAGCGCTTCTGCCTTAAACCAGAAGTACCATCAGAAAAAAGCCCAGAAATACCACTACTGTCCATGCTGCCAAACCAGCCAAAAAAGAAGACTGCGTCTTGTTACGTCCTTGTAAACTTGTTTCCATTTTAACCTGGTGTATCCAGACCTATACACACACACAGACACACACACTTCTATACACTCATTTGTTGTAGTTCTAATGCCCCTCGTCCACCCGAGCAGTGCAATGTGCTGGGTGGCAACGTGACACTTATCCTTTGTGCTCCTTCCCAGCAGGGCAGGAGGCCATCACCTCCAGGTGACTTGCAGCCTTGTAGGACTGCTGGTGCCTCCCAGTCCCTGCCTGAACCACCACAGCCATTGTACATGGCCTCGCAGGTCTGCTTTATATGAGACCTGCAGCCTTCTTCCTGCCTGAGATGTGATACATAGACCAAATTACCTTTCACTGCCTACCCTGAAGTCAAAGTTCAGCTCTCTCCCTCAGCATCAGCCAGCGGGAAGCCTGGATAATAGTTTGACATGGTAGGTGTCAGCACAGAGAAATGTGCTCCTGCCTCAGTACAGAGCATTATACAGGTTTTCTAATATATTTTCAGAAAGTTTCCAGATGAAGCAGATATGGCAAAAACTGATGAAAATTTGGTTTTACTTGCAGCAGGGGAACAGCAAGAGGAAGATGGGTTAATGTGCTTCAGAGAAGAAGATCATCCAGGAGGAAAGCTGACAGATAGTCACCTGCCCTACTTTTACCTTTCGTGTTGGATGCTATCTTTTACTAGATTGCCAAAATCTTCCTCCACGAAAATAGGAGCTTCAGAGCACTCAGACTTCAGCAAATCAGTCTGTATTTGGGGAGCCTAAATCTGAAGTAAGAAGAATAATTTTGTGCTTTTCATACCACTGGCAAAATGTAAATTTCATTGGTGCAACGTTCACTCATTATCGCTGAATCAAAGAGCAGTCTCAGTTCCTGCTGGCATCCTATTTAACAGAAAAATAAAAGTCTCTTCTGTTGCAGACATACATTGCTGTGTGAATGGATTATGCTGCCTCAATCTTCATGTCTTACATTTGTGTTGATTAGCTGCCCTATTTTAGGACTGTTTGCATTATGCAATAGGCTAGTAAAATCATTAGTGTGCAAATAAAAGTAGGTCTTTACCTCAAGAATTAAACACATAAAACACGTGATTAAAATGACAGAGGTATACAAGAATGGGGAAAACTGCATGAACTAGGTGAGACACCAGAGTCTGGCGATAAATGACAGGCTGAAGCACACAACTGAAAATAATCAGAACTCCTGTGTAAAGTGATGCTGATATATTCTGAATGTCACATTGCACGGCACAGTGCTATGCTCGCTCCAAAAAGGCTCTTTAATTATAGATGCTCAAGCCTTAAAATCACAAAACTCAAAGTGTAGAGGTGGGCACCATTTAAGCTACATAAATCTTGTTACTGAAGATGCAAATGGGAAGTTCAGCTCCTAGATAATTAGCAAGACTTACCTCTGATATTTAATTATCTATGCATCTGTGTAAGGCTAACAGTTTATTAAAACCATTATTCTTTTAAAATACCACTTTCTGTTTCTTTTTGCCTTTGTAATGCTCATAATATTAAACTGCTTTTGGTTGGTTGTTTTGCATATGAGCCAGTTACCTGTTCTTCCCATTTTGCTGTCAAGGGTGGCAAACTGTTCTGGAAATCTTCCTAATTAATCAGCCCTTCCCAAGGATCTGCAAATGAGGGCAACACCTGCTAACTGAGGTCTGAGTTCAGCAGTCCCAGTGGAGTGGGAGCACCTCACATGGGGCCGAGGAGGCAGGAGTGAAGGCACTTGGGACGTTTTGCCACAGGGGTCGGGATGGCGGCGTATCAGCTGTCCCTTGCAATTTGGCTGGCAAAAATGACTTTGGCAGCTTCGTCCTCTCCTTCCCGTTGCCTGTCAGAAAGGGAACCCATCCCCTTAGGCATCACTAGAGAAATCCCTTACTTGGATACAGACAAACAGGGGAAATGTTCAAGCCAAAACTCAGTTCCTGAATTAAATGAGGGAACTCTGCCCATGATAGTTTGAGTGTCCTGGACAGTGTAACCTGGCTCTTTGCTGGCTTTGTAAACTGCTGGCCTAGCCACTTAAGCTAAAAATAAATCTTTCCTTGAGAGCTTTTCTCCCACACCTTTCTTTGCAGGAGCTGGCACTGAATAAAGCAGTTTAAGAAAGAAAACAAACCAAAAAGCGGCAGAGTTTCAAGCGGAAAAACTGAAAAGCCCTCTTGAGCCGTGGCCACACACAGTCGCAGGCTCTCAGCTGTCCTGGGATCCTGCCCCTGCCAAGTGTGCTTCCCGCTTGGCTGTGGATGTTTTCTTTATTTTAGACAATACCCATGCATTCATTAGCAGACCCCTGAAGAATGATTTTTAGATCTGATATCATTTCAGTTGCCAGTTCTCTTTCATACTCTCCTACGCTTTTTCTGTGCCAGGCATTCCCAAAGGAAATGGGTCTG
The DNA here is from genome assembly GCA_013399455.1 of Anthoscopus minutus. NCBI lineage: Eukaryota > Metazoa > Chordata > Aves > Passeriformes > Paridae > Anthoscopus > Anthoscopus minutus. The sequence continues at coordinate 110,287 of VWYI01020956.1, read as the reverse complement.
CTGGTGCAGGGCTGGAGAGGCTTTGCTGTGCTGCCAAAAGTGCTTTGGTACTTTGCAGACAGAATCTCTAGGATCATCTGTCTGGGCTGCTCTCCTGGGATGCCTCCTTCATTGCTTTGCAATTCCCTGTTTTCCCACCATTCTTCAAAAGGCAACTCACCTCTATGCAGCAGAGTTCTAAAAATTCATTGCCATTTTGAGGAATAGCCAAATTACTGTTGTCTTCAGCAAGACTCATCATCTGCTTAGGAAAGTTCAGGGGATGAATATGTTGATTTAGAGGCATCGTGATTTACAAAATATGTTTTGCAGTTATGGAGAAATTAATAGCTGTCACAAGTGATGATTTGGCCAACAAAAAGGTCCCATTTCCTTAAATAAACTATTAGCAATAAAAATCTGCAACTTGCTCAATTCTGTGATTTCCCTCAATATTTATTGAGGGAAAAGCATGAATTAAAAATGAAAATAATTTAGTGCTCAATGAAACTAAACAAAACTGGTTTTCTGGCAGATTAAAAAAATGTAATGGCAAAAATTAAAGTGGCAAGTTAGTATAAGGAATTAATAATTTTTCTAAACAAAAATAAGATATTGAAAAGTATGCAAAACATGGGCAAATAAATGCTTTTTTATTATGGTACTCTACCACATTCCCCAGAAACAAAGGATGGAGGTGTCAAAGGCCTTTAGACTTATATTCTCAAGAACAGCTTCATGGGTATTTTAAAATTTACTATTGCTGAACAAGAATGTGGTATTTCAAACATATTATGTTAAAGGGAGGTAGATGTTTTGAAAATTGTAGCTGTACAAAAGTGGATGGCAGTCCCCCCTAAACTGCCTACTCCTGTATTCCTTTACAGTGACACACACTTCTTTGTGGCTTCTGACTTTTAGATGAGGCAGTTCTTGCATGGAGAGGGAAAAAACAAAACTCTTCCTTGAATATCTGCTTTGGTAAAGCATTGACACACTTGTCACCAGTGACAAGTGTTAAAAACAAAGGAGAATAATTTCGGATGATCAGCATCCCAGGATTCATTCACATCTCTGGCTCTGTGACCAATGCATAGTATTTTATTTTTTTAATTATTTTTATTTCATTTTGTTTAGCTGCAAACCTTCTCTGTACCCACACTTGGAGTATTGCCCAGCAAAGTAACACAAAAAATGGCTTCTCTCCTGGACAATCAACAATTCCTTTCAGTTGAGAAACCTGCAACCATGCATAAGCTTATGCTCTTTCCATCTCTCTCACTTCCTCTTTTTAAAATTCAAATATCTTTCTTCTCTTATAGTGCCAAAAGAAAAAATTCAGTCAGAGCTGAGTCTCCACACAAAATACAAGAGGTTTTCTGGAGTCTCCTGCTGTGCAGGGAAGAAGCATCAGCTGATTGATCCGCCACGTCATTTTACCTTCTCCCAAGATTTCACAGCCTTAAATGTCTTTTGTCTGTAAAGATCCTAAAGCAGGGGTAAATATGATTGAGGTTTAACACTGGAAGAGAAAAAAAAATGTAAGCTTTAGGAGAAAGCTGTGTGTGTGTGTGTGAAAGAAGCATTAGCTGCATTCATAGGTGTCATTTTTGGATTTGAGAACATACTAGCAATTTTGGAGGCCTGGGGGTGAGAGGCTTTGCATGTCTTCCCCCTTCTTTCCGATGAGTCTCAATTTACCACGCTTATGTCCTTTTTATTTGGAAAATGCTTGCTGCTGTGTATGTTGCACATGCTACACTGCATCCTTGCAGCTAGGGTTCTTTGTGCTCAGCGTTTGCAGATGGATGGCTTTTTCCATCATACATCATGGCTGTGACAGCAGACTGATGATCTACAACTCCAAGTGCTGTAGCTCTGATGATGTGGCTGTGGCTGCAGTAATAATGTGGGCCCACTCCTGGGACAGCAATGCTGCATGGGTTTTTTTTTAAAGGTGAGGCGAAAGGCTTAAATCCCCTCTTGTTTCCTATCTGTCTCCCGCCCCAAAGCTGTTTCAAGTCCCAGATCAATGGAAAAAAAAATTAATCTGTCTTCAGATATATCATAACTGGTATGAGAGAGCTCACTGATTTAGATGCTGGAGAGGATATCAGAAAAGCAAGCTTTGTAAATACAGGTTTGGGCAGAAATGCAAAAGAAATCCTGACTTTTGGATCTCTTACCATGGCAGATAAATATTGTCATATTGGAAGCAGAACAAACTATTCTTTTGTGTAGCTGCAGTTTGAGTGACTCTTGCAGTTTTTCCATAGGCTCATATCTCTAGTGCTCATTAAAACTCCAGCTCCTGGAAGCTAGCAAGTTTCACATCTTCCCTAAGTAAATAAACATTACTTTCTTCGAAAGGAAAAGCAAATTCTTCAAATTGTGACATCAGTTACTCATGCAGGCTCAGAAATAAAAAGGTCACAGAAAGCAAGCACATTTTATTATTACAATATTTCCTAGGTTTTAAACAATTCTGCTGATTTAAGTTTGAGTCATGACGGTTGAGCGCTTGGGGGTAGCAATAAAATTGAATTTAGATCCTCACCTGGCACTGGCTCTCTGTCTCATTATGAGCTGGCACCTGGTGGTGCCAAATTGGAAGCCAAACTCCTTTCTCTCCATCTCCCAAGTGCATTAACCTGTTTTTAGCAGGCTGGATGGCCCCAGGTCTAGGCCTGCCTGTGTGCATACAGACCCCTATTCCCACTGCTCTCCCTCCAGCCAGGAAACATGTGTCTGTGGAAAACTCCACCTTAATCCAAAGCCCAGAGAAGTGAAAGAAGACACATATTGACTTCAACAAGGTTCAATTCAAGCCCAAGCCTCATCCATCACAGAAAAGCTGAGAGTACTGCCTGTGCACAGGGATAGAAACAGTGCAATGTCCTTTTTTTGTTTAGTTGTTATCATTATTATATTTTATTTTTTATTGTTTCTACTTTATAAAGCATAGATTTCAGCTAATACTGAGGGGTTTTAAAATGGAATTAATAATTGATCTCTGAATTAGTAATTTAATCTTTTCCCTGGGATATGAAACAAAAACTGCACTGGTGGACATATCTGCCAGTGTTAATCAAGTGACAACTGTTTGCAGAGGACCTTATGTACACGTGGCGCTGAAAAGTAAAAATCACCACAAGTGATCTGACCCCCAGCTGTGGCTGAAGGAGAGAGGAACTCCTTGCATGTCCTATACACAAGCTCCTTCCTTTGGGAAGTTCCTGTCCTAATACTCTAGCAGGAGTATAGAAAAGGTAAAAGATGGAGTTTATTTGCCAATGAAGCAAATTGCATCTTGACAACTTCAATAAACAGGGAGAGTTCACTGAACAGCACTGCACTGGTTGCCTATGGTCAAGATGAAATCTGCTGTGTTGTGTCAGCTAGAGGGGAATCAGATTCCTTCTGATCTATCTGGTTTACAGCCTCAAGGCTACTTCCCTGTAGCTGGTGCAGGTAATGCTTTGTCCCAAATGTCCATGCACGTCCTCAGAGAGTAATTTGGGATGCATAGCAGCCATATTATTTCCATATGTCATATGAGGACTGGACAGAAAGACCAGAAAGTGCCTGAGTCTGAGTGCATGTCACAGCTGGGCAGGAGGGGGACCAGCTGCTAGGCTGTCACTGTCCATCCCTGGTGAGAAAAAGGCAGTTTGGAAGCAAGAACAGAGTGCTTGGCAATACCCATCAACACTGACCCTGCTGCTGCTAAAACTCTGCCCTGTCACTGAGATACTCATATCTGAATAGTTTCTAGCCCTCCCATGTAATCTGTTCTTTCTGAGGTGCCCTTGTCGTACCCATGAACTTTTCAGGAGAGAGAAGATCCCCAGTGGGTTATCCATGATCTCCAGCTTGACTACCAGAGGATTTCTTGGATGGTTTCCCCACTGCCTCTGGGGGCCTAGTCAGTCCTGGCATGTCTACAGTGGTGGCCATTGTCTGTGCTTCTTCAGCAGATTGTTCCATTTGCTGTTTTATTGTGTGTTTACTGTTAATAGTTGATCTAATTTTTGCCTAGTTGACTTAAAATCTATTCCTTACCATTCTGTCCTCTCTGACTAATGAGAACTGGTCCCAGTATTCTTTATAATACCCTTTAACATGGTTCTGGTCAGTTATGAATCCTTTCAGCCCTTTCTTCTGCACCCTGAACATGTTTTCCTCTCACAGATCTTATTTTCCAAATCCTTTATCGCCTCTGTTACTTTCCTGTGAGCTCCTTTCGATTATTCTTTAAAAATAAAATGCTCCCCACAGCAAAGGCAGTGCTCGACTGCTGTGTGCCACTGCCTCTGTTGCAGAAAGAGAGTAGCACAAGGAGCATTACCATCTCACCTGGTTTTCCCACAGCTCTGCTGTAAACCATTTTATTGCTGGGGCAGTTTGTCCAGCTGGCAGCTTGTCCCATGTGCAGGTTCATGTAGGGTTTGACTGGCTGGGTGTTCAGTAGGAGTCATATTTATGACTTCCTGCAAGGCAGATACCGCTTTGTAGGTAGAGCCCAATCCCTGCCTTCAGGCTTTGGAGAGCACTGGGAAAATGCCATCCCAAAGAGGCTCGATGTAGGAAAAACACCGTCCCAACGAGGCTCAAGGCAGCAGGTGGCTCCAGGAGTTGGTGGCCCTGCTCCTGCAGGGAGGACACTGGCCATGTTGGATGCCGGCCCAGGCAACCCTGGCAGCTGTGCCAATGCCTTCCTGGCGTGTCTCCAGGGTGGTAGGGCTGAAAGGCATGACAAAACTTTCTGCCTGTGGCTGGCAGGGAAGTTGGCTCCAAAAAAGCACTGCCTGCAAGGAGAGTTCCCATGCTGCACAAAGCACCGCCACGCAGTCGCAGCCACGGTGCCCAGCAAAGCCCTTCTCAGCTGCCTGGATGTTGTGTCTGTCAAACAGCAGTGCTCCTGGAACCTCTCTCAGGGGCTTACTGTGACCTCTGAAAACCCCAGCAAAACAACACTCTTCCCAGAATTTTCTGTGGCCATGCTACAGTGGTGCATTTCATTATTCCCTGTGCAAAACATTGACTTTGTTGTCTCTCAGCATATTTCTTCAATTTATCTCCTTAACACCATCATTATACTTAATCCTGTCCTCCTTGATATTTACATGTTGTCCCTGGTTTGAAGGATACCTAAATGGGGGCTTGCTCTGAAAAACAGACAGATTTGCATGTCTGACTATGCCAAGAGCTGCTAATGAAAATACCAATGAGCATGGGGGAATAAACTTGCCACCTGTGGAGTCTTGTTTGGCATCCTCATTCAGCCTAATAAAGAATCATTCATGTTTAATTGCTACATTTGATTGTTTAATTACAGTTATTTTACATGCCATCTTGTAGTTTTGTCTTGCCTTTAGACACTATCTGCCATCTTACTCTTTTTAAATAGCAAATTATACTATAATAGAAAATTATTTTGGTCAAATAATTAGAACTAGGTCTTTAAATTTTAATCAGGATGTTTTTTAAAAAAATATGTTCATAAAATTCTTTCTGGTTGATGTTGCTGTATAGATTCAAATCCAGGCTTTTTCCCTGTGCAACAGGAATTATATTAATAACTCTCTCAAATGCTTTTGCATGGCCACAATATAAGTAGTCTCATCCTCTCACTGAAGTTTTATCAAATTATGTTTACTTTGTTTAAATGCCAATTCATTTTAACCATTGCAAGATGTTTTTGTACAGGCTTAACTTGGCATAAAATTAGTTTATTGCAGGTTCACATAGCTGGACAATGTTCTGACTTCAAATCAGTAGAAATCCATCTGAAACTTCAATAAGATGTTCTACTTGCAAACCTGGCACCTGTATAACTAAATGAATGGAAAGAAAACCAGGAAAGCTCTTCTGCTTCTTCAGTTGTGCCTTTTTTGATGCTCTCACCCTGTAATTAGAGAGGAGGTACCTTCCAGTGCAGAATCCCCGGGCAGACCCTTGCCTTGGTAGCCAGTGGCTTTCTCTCGCCAAGACAGCCTCCCTGAACTTTGTTGCCAGAGTTGATGACTTTTTTGGGTTAATGATGGAGTTGTCCTGAAACCTTCTTCATGCACACCCCAATGGCAGTCAGGCTTCAAACCACCTGCCCTTGCCTTTCTCTTACTTTAAATAGACTGAGCTCCATTTTAACTAATGTACTTAAGGACTTTCAGGAGCAATCAAACACCTACAATTTATGCATTTAGTCTGTGTAAACTATACTGTGTTTCCCACAGGGCAGACATCACCAAGTGGAGAGCAGTCCCCAGCTCCCCTCTTTGCTATCCAAGCAGGGTGAGGTGTCACTACTCTGCCCTGAGCTCCTCCAGTTTTCTTTCTGATCTTGTGCCTTGGCACATGTAGGCTCCCTGCTCCCAGACCACCATCCATCTTGCTAGTATATGCACAGTTGTCCTTTTTGGTCTTTTTATGCTAAACTGCCTGGCATTTAGGCAGTCACCCTTCCCACTGGTCTCTGAAAAATTTCTGTAGAAGCAGCTGAAGGGATGCCCAGGCCATTTGAAGGTCTGTGCTTTCTATTATCTTTACCCCAAACCTTATGCTCTTTCCAAATCTTCATCCCAATAACTGAATGCTCACTTTCCAGACCCTCTTCCCTTGGACAGCAACATTCCTCAGTGTGGCACCATCTGAGTGCCACAGAATGTAACCACACATTGTTCTTCCTCTCCCGCATTCAAAAATAAAAGACCAGGTGACTGCAAGTACCACACATTGTGTATTGCTCACTAGACAGAAATTTTTTCAATGCTTCAGCTCCCTCTTGGACAAGTAAAGACAAGTGGCTCTTTGTATGCCCAAGCAGCAGCAATGGCAAAGGCTGCACTGACCCCTCTTGGATTGGGCTACAATGAAACATGGCAGCTTGCAGAAAGCTGCCCATCACAGTACTCTGCCTTTTGATGCTCATGTCTCTTAATTTTAGGCACAGAGTGATTTCTTACCTGGGCCATTTCTGTGTGACCAATATAGGTACCAGAGGAGGAAGGTCTCCCTTCTACCCTGCTTTTATTCTTGCTTTTCTGTTGCCTGGTTCTGTCTTTTTGCTGGTTGCCCCGGTGCTATGCCCATTTAGAAGGGAAGCAACTTTCTCAGACTAGTCTTTAAATGTCTTGTCTAAGAGGAGAAAACTTTAGAATGACAGCATTAGTGCCCAGAACTTAGCAAAAAAAAAAAAGAAGGAAAAGTCATCTATCAAAACATAAAGAATTAATAAATTCAGGGCACTGCACTGCGTGAGGGTTCTCCACAAGAAAGTGAGAAAATAAAAAAAGAAGGTAAAGGAGCCAAAGAGCTGCAGGATGGTTTAATGATAGTTGTTTACCTCCTTGCAGGCCCTAAGGGATTTCCCTTTGGATACATCTTGAGCTTGTTCCAAAGTAATTTTTCCCCTACTTTTTTTTACCACTGTCTTGCCTTTCCCCTTCTCACCTCATACAGTTAAGAAATGATGAGCCACCTGAGTGCTTTTTTTCAGGATAATTTCAGCTACTTCTTTCTCAGTTAAGATTTTTGAAAAGATCAGGCTCATGTACTCAAATCAGTTTGAAGTGCTTTGCAAGGATGTGGCACAGGAATACTAAATCATTATTCAGCATTTGACCAGACATGAAAATAATTCACATTTATAACTTGTTTCTTAAAATGGCCAGCATAATTGCTGAAATACAGAATAAGAAGGTAGGAAACTACTGTTTCCACAGACAAGGAGCATTTTACTGAGACAAAGCTACAGTGAAACAGGCAATTTTCAGTTCTTTTCAGCAAGCTTTCTACATCCTTTCTTGCCTTTGCACACACAGAAAGCCAATTTTCCATGTCCCTACTACAGGCAAAATGGGGCAAGATTTTAAAGATACAGTTCCACTCCATTTGACTGCAGCAGACTAAAAGAAAAATGAAGTTCAGCACCTAACTGATCCCTCCGCAATATTTCAGAGTAAATTAAAACTCAAAATGTCAAGAGGTTCAATATGTCAGTGGGCCTTTTGACAGAGCAGCCACTTTGAAGCCTAAATGGGAAATGTGCTCTTTTTAAAAGCTAAAACCAAATGTGTGCAGCTGCTGCTCTGTTTCAAAATTTGGGCCCTTCATCTTTGTATTTCTTTTGCACTAAAATTAGCAAAATATTCTGGCTACTGTTTTACTTATTCTCAGAGCATAAAGACTTCATTTCAAAGAAATGCTGTTTATTAGGATGGCTATTCTTCATTATCTGCATTCAGGTAGAATCTGGGAATCTCAGAGTCTCCCTTCTTTCACTGAGCAATACTATATTTACTGCCCACAATGTGTTTATCTTTGCCTGACCATCAGCAAATCATTTTTTGTTTTGCCATCTCGGTTTGTATTTGTAGAACAGGAAAGATAATAAATGATAATACATACCTTCTTCACAAAGATGTGGTGAAGATTAATTAGTTCTTGTTCATACAAAGATTGGCAATAGTGATCTGCAGGTTTGCAAAACCTGAAGTGATTGCTATCGCTGCTGTGCTTGACAAAGAAGCACAGTCAAGGACAGAAGCTGGTGCCACTGCAATCACTTACAGGATGGATGATATATGTGGCCTTGAAGAAAATTCCCCAAAAAAACATCTGCATCTGTACCTGAAACTGGAAGGAAATGCATATGAGGACATGCAGAAATTGGGTTTGCAGCATGACACTTACAGAACAGCAACGTGGCAGCCCTATCCCTTTGCATCACAACAAAAGCAGTGTTAACATCTAGTTGCAAGGTCTCCTTGGAGCCTGCAAGTGCAGTTAGCTGGCACAAGCAAGGGTGTCTGGCTGTCATGAAGACACTTGCCACCCTGCAGACTCCCAGCCCCATCACTGAGTCCACAAGCCTGGGCCTCAGTCCAGCATTAGGCTGGTGCTCTGCCCCGAGGCAGAGTTGGTGAAGCTCAGAACTTGCTCAGAACAATTCTGGGAGCAAACAGCTGGCTATGAAGATGCTTACTCCTTCCCAGGTCTGCTCCTCACCTTGCCACAGGCCCTCAGCTTTCACCCATGCAGTGTGGGCTGTGGACCTCACACTGGAACCCACCTCAAGCAAGGTGCTCCTTCACCACTTTGACCACGGCACTCCATGCTGGGTCTCTGTTACCCAGCAGCAGGAACCCACTGCCCCTCACTGCAAACACTGAAAAGTTTTCAATCTGCTGAAAAGGTGTGTGGATAAACAATCCAAATTGCACATTCAGTAACCTCCTGGAGTGCATTAAGCTTCTCCCCCCTGAACTTTGCATTGGAGGCAGTGATGGACTCAACTTCTCCCACTTAAGTCCATCTTCCCTGACGGTCTCTGCGCACACGCGTCGTGCTCTGTTAAATTGACACCTTTGTTGCTCAGCCTGCTATGTTAGTGAGATCCATGCAGGCTGCCCAGTCAGCAGGTTGGGCTATTTTCACAGTGATGCATCTGCTGTGGAATGCATTTTCCCCACAGCTGCCTAATTTGTTTTCTTGGTGCTTTGGAGCACAGCTGGCTTTCAGTCTCAGCTTGCTGCAGATGGGGCTGTCTCTGCACAAAGTGGCTGAAGGCTGTGCTGGCCTTGTCCTACATCTTCTCCTTGTTCCATACAGCTTTCCATAGGCTACTGCTGATACTTTTTGCTTTCCTCAGCCATTCCTTGTCACCCTGATAGCTGCCTCTGCCCTCCTGGGCCACTGCACGACCTGTGTCAAGGAGGAGATGTGTCCAAAATGCAATAAGATGATGCAGGAAATCTGGAAGCCCCCTTGATCAAAGCATGGGCTGTGGTTGCTGATGGCAGTGACCAGGAGCTAGTGATGGCCAGGTTTAGGCACTGCAGGTTTCTGACATAGCAGATGGGATTTCTGTGGCTGAAGCTTCATTCTTCCTGCAGCCAAAGTGACATAAGCCATCAGTTGGAGACAGCTGTGGAAGATGCTGGTCCTTGCATAACTGGTGACTGCTTTTGTCAAGTCATCTGGTTAAAACTGGCTAAGTTTTTGAGGGCAATTTTTCTGATTTGCCTGAGACCAAGGCATTCTGTCAAGGAGAGCTGAATTTAGCAGAACATGTGTGAGATCTGGGAAAATGATAGCTGAGTTTCCAATGCTGACCAACGGGTCCCCAGAGCAGATGGCTGGCCATCCTTGAACAACTGGGTATTTCAGGGCTCCACAAATACCAGGAGTTTACTCTGTGCTTCTTTACTTGCAGCCCTTACTGTCAGCAGTGCACTCACTCCTCTGTTAGCCCTGTACAGACTACAGCCATATGAAAAAAAAAAAAAGCCAACACTGACTGGTTAGCAACTCCTTCCAGACTGTAACAAAAGCAGCACTGATAAAACTTCCATGTTCTGTAAATACATAATTCCTAGCAAGGTTTTTTTTCAACAGCAGAGATTCAGTTACTATGGTGGACTTGAGGTCAAAGTCTACAGGTTAGATTGTGCAAAGCCAAAAATTCAAGCTGTGGGGTTTCACCTCCATTTAGCGGTGTGGGCTGAAAGGAAGGATGTGTTTCGGGCAATTTGCATTGCAAAGTATATGCAGGTGGCAGTGCAGTATGATGGGAGATGTTATTACTGAGATTAGAATTTACACTTATAGCCCAAATTGAGATTGTATTTGTCTGAGAAATTATGGTACCCTGGAAAAAAATGCTAAACATCTGCTAATTTAATATAGACTGCGTCCAGTAAATATCCTTTAGGTTTCCTATTTCCAAGTAAGATTAATTTTCTGATCAAAGAAAATTTGATCAGAACTGCATAGACAGCACAATAGCAGTGATATTACATGGCTTGAGGATATGTGTTGTACCTTTGAATCTTTACAGGAAAGGCAGCCAGGAGGGGATGATGATGGCTTGTGGTAGAAGCCCTGCAAGAAATAATAACTCCTCTTTGGTTTTGGAAAGGAGTTATTTTTATGTATTTCTTTCCCGCTGTCAATCAGAGAAAGCCTTTCCTCACTTTGAAAGCACAGACAGTTTTATACGTTTAAAACTCTTGGGATGCCTTCGTTGAACCCTGTGCTAGTTACAATTATTATTTTGGTTTCTTTTATAAAGTCCAGTAAAGATGAACAGTACCATCCTTTTGGTGTTATAAACTTCATTAACAAGATTAATCTCCATTCTCCCATGTTTCTGCCACAGGATAGTATCCTTCTTCTTCCCCTCCCACTTCCACCTATCCCTGCTAAATCAGCTTTTGCCATCACAGGTAGCATCCCACCTATACAAGTTCTGGAATGGTTTCTGGTTAGCCTTTACCAGTCGTTTTGCAATATTGCCTTCCTTGCTCTTCTACCACGGTACATTAAATATCCACTGCTCCACAATGCTTGTTAACTCCTTGGTTTGATAGTAATATCTGGATCTGAATAGAGACATCTTACTCCGAGTATTCCCAGCACCATCTGCTGCCTTTCTTTATTTCTGTTTCTAGAAAGGGTTTTGCTGATATCTGAGAAGCAGGGGAGGAATCTGGATACAGTTGACACAAATCCCAGAACACATTTGTCTGTTTGTCTTATGCACTAATTAGTGCAGACTTGGTCAAAAGTGTTCTGAACTTTTTTTTTTTTACTCATTTCTATAGCATCTATCACCATGACAGCAATGTGCTTCAATGGCAGGAAATTAAAACACATAATGCAGGCAGCTAATCAAATGCAGAAGCAAACAGAAGAATTTTGCACAGAGTCCTCAGTGTCGCTACGGTCCTGCTTTGACAGACAGTTTCTGCAGGGAAAAAAAGATGTTTTGTTTGTTTCAAATTCCCTTTTCCCTTGCAAGCGTAAACGTGAAATTATCTTCCTCTGTTGGGATGTCTTATTTATTTTCCTGCTAGTGGCTACTAAAGCAGATGACATTTAATTATTTAGGGGTTTTCATTCATGGCTTGGACAGTTCAGTAGGGGGATTATGGGAGGGCTGGTGCAGACTGACCTGTGTTGTTGAGGTGCAGCCTGGTCTTAGCAGCTCAGTGCTCCCATGGCCAAACTCTGCCTCTCCATAGCTGGCCAGGCTCCACCAGATCTCTCTTCTATGCCACGTCAACAGCATCTTGATTTGCTTTGTCCTCTGGGGCTGTGCTGGAGTTGGAGTTCTCTGCACAGGGCAAAGGGCTGAATGCCATCTCAAGGCTCCCGGGCTGCTGCACACTTCTCTGGCAGGAGCAGGTGGAAGGGCAGCTGTCCAGCTTGCTCCCACACACCAGGCCACCTGCTCAGCCAGGCAGCAGGGCTGGTAAGAGGTTCCAGCAGCCAGGAAAACTTGCTGAGCAGAGAAGAGGCTAAACCTGCCCAGGTAAAGGGGGATCCCAAGCCAACAAGGCTGTGCTTTATTGCCTTGCCTTTGGGGCAGCAGGTACTAGCAGGGAAGAACTGGGAGCTTGTTTTTCTGGATAGGAGTCACCTAGCTAGTGATCTCTTAAGATTAAATTATTCACTTAATGAGGAAAGTCTGAGGGACTGAACCAGCACAATAACAGGAGGATTGTGCAATGAGACCCAATTCAATGGATGGATGGCCCACCTCATGGGGTGAGGACAGGTGCAAGTGAAAGCCCAACAGGAAAACAATTCCATGCAAATCTCTCAGCTCTTGGAAAAATGGGGGGTGGGGGGCAGGTTCAGGATCCAAACTAGATCTCTTGTCTGAGTTTTATGAGGCTTTATTATAGGTTATTTATTATAGGGGTTGCAACCCTCTGCCATGAGCGTCATTCACATGCAAAGCTACACCCCCCAACCCAAGTTTTTGGCAGTAATGAGTCCAGAATCATTAGCTCAGCTGGTCAATGGCAGTATGTGAGTAGCAGAATTAGGGATAAAACTGCTCATCTGATGCCCTTCATTCTGGACGCTGGGCTGTGTGGAGTGATGCTCACCTCTCTCTTCAAAACATGAAGTTTTCCTGGTGTGAAGAGGCTGGCCTGAAGTTAGGGCATATGTTTATGACTCTATCTAAGTCATAAACTAGGTGAGAAGTTTATGGGTGAGAAGTACAGTCATGTGATGGGAGCAGTGTTTTGGGCTCCAAGTGTTTAGATAATTGCTGTACTTATAATTATTTTCTAAAAAGTAATATTTTTAAGAAAAACATGAAAAATAATGTATTTCAAGTAAGTGTAACACGGCTTATTTGTAGTAACAAGTAAAATTATTTGGAGCTGTTTTCAACTTTGACAGGAACCCTTTGAGCTGTTCTCATGAGGTATCGCATGTGTCAATCACATCCTGGCTGCTGGTGAAGACTTCAATTTGAACTCTGCTAACTTCTCTTTTACACTTTCATCAAATCATCATCTATACTGGAGTTTCCAGATTATTTCTTTTGAGGGTGATGAAATTTTACCAAACCTAATATTTGTATTATTCCCCTTGCACCTAAATTAGTTTTTATTGTATTCTCTTAAGTCAAAAGCTCAAACACCTACAAAGGAGCATCCTAATGGGAAGCTTTCCTAATAGTGTTAAAAATTGAAATGCATTTTTTCTAGACCAGCCCTAATAAAATGTCTGCCACATGATTTGCATGAATCATGCAAAGCTTGAGTTCTTCCCCGAACCCAGTTTTTTTGGTTTGCTCCTGTAAGCTAATGGATTCCATGGAGCCATCAAGAAACCCATCTCTTAAATCCACATACTAGCATTAGCAGTCCAACTTATCTCAAAATACTTATACTGCTTCTACCTCAGGTTGTAAACTTGGGTGTGTTGTTAAACAGCTGTTGGGTTTCATTGTCCAAATTAACAGAATGATGCAATGTGCACAGCAATCAGATCTTCTTCCTGGTGTGAGATGCCCCACAAATCTAAGAGACTCTTTTTCCCATCCATTCAGATACATATAGGAGAAAATTATTTACCATACTAATGAATATATTAGTCTCTTTAGTTCTCCATCCAGCTTTTTTCAGTTATTTACTTCATACTAATTACTGGAAAACACTCACAATTGTTATACCCAAGTAGCATTATTTCCTGCTGAAAAGGGCACAGCAAGGTTAAATACCAAATGCCACTTGATGTGCTTTTTGCAGAGATTTTGGGCATATGGAGCCACAAAAGTGCCTGAGGCCGTCATCAGCTCCTCTTGGCATCCATAATCAGGATGAGTGAGCTGATTGTCTTTCCTTTTCATAACCCTGTGTATGAGTAGGAACTCTCCAAACTATTTTATGCGATAATGTCTTGGTGAAGCTTTCATTTTGTGTACATAGCCAGATAGTCTCTCCTTGCTTTGAAAACTGATTTTCTATCATAGCATTTTTCTCTTGTCTCTGTTTTCTATTTCAAGTGTCAGTCTAGAGGCTGCTGTTTCAAAGTTTTTTGTTTTCCTTGCATGCTTGCTTTAAAACAATTTGTGGATATTGTGGACATTAGGTGTTTTAAATGGCTAAAATAGAATACATTGACATAGATTCAACAGAAATGGATTTGAGACTGCAGCAACCATGGCAGCTTCACATGCTAACACCGGAAGGTATCATAGTTTCTGAAGTAGCCAATGTTAACACCTGAGTAGTACTCACTATCGGTCAGGTTCAGACTAAAAGTCTGTTTCAATTTTTTTCTTTATTCTCTTGGCTGCAGATACTTACACTTTTCTGTTCTTGGAAACAAATCAAAGTTTGTCATCCAAATAGAAAAGCTTTATGAACCCTACAGTAAACCTGTATGAACATAATCACACAGCACTTTTTAAAAATTAAAGCAATCCCCAAAAGCTTTTTGCTTCATAGGGAATGGGTGGAGCTCACAAGTGCCTACTAAAGGTAATGGGCTCTAAATTTCATCTCTGTTCTTTGATCCATAGGAGCAATTCCTCTCAACCTGATCTCAAACTCTGCAGCAAACTGTTGTATTCAAAAGCCCTTGGGAGAGTATTTCATGGAATGGAGATTAGAAAGCAAGAACTGAGAACTGGAAAGTGCTTCGTGGTGTCTCTTTAACAGCTTAGGATTGATTCATTTTAGCATTTGTGTCTGGGTCGTATTCACTGCTGCCTCACAGATCAATGGCACGACCAAGTCCCAGCTCTTGTTGATGCAGCATATGGGAACGGGATCCATTATCTTTAGTTCCCAGGACTATAAAACATCTAATAAACTCAGAAGCAAGAGTGCCAGATTTGTGCAGCGCTGCCAGCTGCTCTAGCCTTGTTGTCTATTAAGCTTTGTTTTCAGTTTCATTATTGATGGAGAATGCTGATTATCGAGCAAATTATGTCACTTGCAGATTTGAGGCACTTCACTAATGCATCAATGATATTGGAGGGTTGAACAAGGTTAAAGGTAAGATAACCAGTCAGAAAATAGTCACCTATAGCATGAATTCATGGTTCACCTAGCTTACTTCTCCTTTGGAAACTAGGAGGCCTCCAAAGTTGTGCCTGTGGGAATTTTAAATTAATGGTTGTTGCAGCAGAGAGGGGAAAAATGAAAATTGTGCATATCAGAGCAAGAAGGAGACCCAGCTGTGAGAGACTGGGGCTCATAGGAGGAGCAAAGACACTTGGTAGAACCCCATTCACCCTGGTGCTCTCCTACACCACCCCAGTCCTGCCTCCTTCTTTCTCTTCAGTCAGCCAGGATCTGGAGCAGAAAACAGGAGAAATACTCAGTTCACCACCAATTAAAAATATTTGCTCATTATCCCATAAGCCTGATTCTCCCATTTAGCTTCTTTCTCCCACATCAGCATGACTTGTAAAGGTGACTTCAGCTGCTGTGCCTTCTTTTGCAGGGAGGGAGGGAAGGAGGGAGGAATTCATGCTGCAATGAGAAATCAATTTAAATTCACATGGGCACAGTCAATCCTTAATCAAATCAGCAAACTCAGGCTGGCTGCAGGAATCTGAGTAGGAAGTTCAAATACCTCAGTCCCAAATGTTCATTCTGTATCACAGAACTCACATCAGGGTGTCCCTGAGCATTAATCTGCCGCTCCAGCACTTTTCCCAGTCTCTTCCCTAGCTATGTTATTTGTTCCCTAGTTTACATTATAATTTGTCTCTCCCCTATTTTTCACATTCACCATTCTGTAGCTCTTCCTATTCCTTTGGAAAAAATTCCATAGTCACTCTAAAAATGGTGCAAAACACGATCTTGCACATGAACATTATTATGGTGTGTTGGGGGAACAGCTTCCTACTCCGCTTTTCTTGCTCCCTGTGCATTGTCACTAGGGGCATGTTGCAGTTCCTGACAGTATTAGTTTTTATTGCTTTCTTTACTCCTCTGGGATATGGAGATCAAGCACAGCTAGACAACATTTTTAGTCTAGTGTCTTCAGTTTAGGCACTTCAAAATCAGCAGCAGACACTCAACTGGAAGCTAATATAAGCCAGCATCCACAGCTCCCATTTAATCCAATGACTATGGATGCCTTTGATCATCCTCCAGATAATATTTCTTGAAAAAAGAATCCTGTATCCCACAGGCAGGATCAGTTTCTGTATCTTGGATATCTTGGACAAGAGAAACCAAAATTTGTAGTATTAATGCTGGCATAAAAGCAGAAGGAAATGTTCCCTTGAGTCATACCTGGGCTAAGGTCTGCAGGGGTGGTGATTAGAGCTATGTTCACACATGCTGGTAGGGAGGCTGCTCGTGGCTTGCAAGTCTGCTGTCACTGCCCAATGCCCATTGGCTCCTGACAGCCTTCCTAGGGCATTTCTGAAGCCTCAGTCTTTGCCATCTAGGCTGCAGATTTAGCAGGGAAAAACCTGGTAAATGCTGCTGTGTTCCTGCCAGTGATTCTGCAAGGAGTAGAAAGAAAGAAGCTTGTGAGCCAGGAATTTC
Source organism: Anthoscopus minutus (assembly GCA_013399455.1). NCBI lineage: Eukaryota > Metazoa > Chordata > Aves > Passeriformes > Paridae > Anthoscopus > Anthoscopus minutus. Next base: position 93,491 of record VWYI01020956.1, on the reverse strand, counting down.
TTTTAAAGAACGCAGATCAGAAGTTTTGTACAAACTACTTTATTCAATTATTTAATACTTTCTGTAATTACTGAGTACTTAAAAATAGTCTGTGGAATAATTTCTGGGCCCTTCTGTTGTTCTCTTCTATTTATTGTCACAAAAGGTCTCAGCCACTAGAAATGCTAAAGGATGACTTTTATAAAAATGAGGGAGATACCAACAACATGTTTGACAAAAACATGAATTCTGCTTGAAGTGCAGCTGTAAGCCTGATCAGAAGACACTAAGAGGTGGAGGATTTGTTACTTCCATTGATACCTTGAGGGAGCTTTAGACCATCCTTCTTAACAATGTATTCTTACCATGTCGATTTGTCTGAGATTCCAGTTACTGGGTCTCGTACCTCCCTTGCTAAAGCCCTCCATGATTCCCACTGTTTCACGAAGGTATCAAGTCACCTTTCAATTTTTTTTTGATAGGCTAAACAGATTGTGCTCTAGTTTTTTACTTTAAACCACATGCTTCAGCTCTTAAGTGGCACTTAAGTGCCATTTTTGTGGCACTTGCTGTGTTTTTTTTTCCTGTGCAGTCACTGATCTTGCTACACCCTTATTAAAAAACATAAACTCTGGAACTGAGCATTATCAGGAACTGGCCTCATCTCAACTATATACAGCCTAAGAAGCCCATGCCTGAATCTGCTCACATTCCTTTATTTTTATATAGCAATTACCTTACCTCTTTTTAGTGCAGCTTTGCCCCTACAACCAGTGTTCAGCTGCCTTTGCTGTTATTGTGGGATTACCCTGCTCATCCATTTCCAGGAGCAGCTTGCACTCTGCATCCCTACCCTTTACACAGGCCTGTACTTAGATACAACTGTTTGAGAGAGCCTACCTTACCAAATGTTGCACCATCTTCTACATTATTTACAGTTTCTCTGAAGCATTTTTTTTCCACTATCACCAAATACAGGATACTGATCTAGTGCCTCTTGCTCCAGCTCCACAGCAGATCTGCCCTGGGAAGGGACTGTGGTCCATGGGAGATCATAGAGTGAATCCTCAGGGCCTGTCTCTTTCAGCCAATAAAATGGGGGAAAATTGACTGTATTTCATCAGCATATTTGGTGCTGTTTTCCCCATCCTTGAGGCAGATCTGTTGCTACTTGTCATGCCATTTAGGTGCATCTTCGGAAGAAAATTCTTTCAATATATTGGTCAATTCTGACCTGAAGTGGAAACATCTCTATTTGAATCCCACTCAAAAACATCTCACTTCTTCATTTAATGCAATTTTTTACTGATATTGTGGAATGCTTATTTTTTAATCACCTTGCTGAATAGCATTAAGTGAAACACCTGACAAGGAAAGGAAGATCACTATATCACCAAATCCATCATCAAAAATGGGAATATTTTTTGACACAGGATTTCTATTTATAAGAATGCTGACTGACATTAATTATCACTTAAAATCTGTATCAGCATTCCCATTGGGCATAAGAATTATGCCAGATATCTCCTTCAGCAGTAAGAAAAATGCAATGCAACCTCCACATTAGCTCCCCAGTGGTTGCTCCAGTGCTATCCGCAACCATATATGGGTGCTTCCCTGGAAACAGAAAGGGAAGGTATTGTCCTCTGCATTTAGAATCCCTTGATTTTCCAATTGGCTTTGCATGCTCAGGCCTTTGCTTTGCTGCTCAGCTCCACTTTATGAGTGTGGCAGGATGATTTATTAAGGACTTCAAGAGGGAGACACAAGGGTCACAAGCCACTGTGCTCGTGCAGGGCTGGCCAAGCCCCCTCCCCATCTGCTCTGAAGCCACAAAGCTGCGATTTGTACAACACGTGGTGGTGGCACAGGAAGGCACTCACCATTAAAATGCTTTCAGGGCTTGTCCCTGTGACTTAAATACAGGCTTTTGGTTTTGCAGGCAAGGAGTTTAGAGAAGTCCATCTCTTCATCTGTTGGTCTGATTTGTTTTTTCTTCCTTTGCACATTGTTATTCCTTAGATTTCTTAAAGCTCCACAGATTGTAAGCTTACAGTGAAGGCATGCTGGTAAATGATTTATAGAGGGTCCTACAAATCATGTCACAGAGAGTGCAACCCCCTCCCCCCCAGAAACAGTCATCATTTCAGAGCAGCAGGGTCTTCAAGGGAGCTAAGCTGTCCTTTCCCTGCTGAGATTTAGGAAGCCAAACAGTAAAATGCACCTAGAAGTGAGAGTAAACAAGCCACAATAACAACCTGACATTTAAGTTTCAGCAGGGTTTAAGGTGGCCTCAGAGAAGCTCTTGCTTATCACTGGGATTCTATTATAGCATTAACACCCATCTGTACGTTGTTTTACTGCTTTTACAGATAAACAAATATATAAATCTCCAATACAGACATGGATATGTCAGCAAGGAGTTAAAATGACTTCAAAGATTAAAAAGCAAGCAGAAATTTCTACCAGCGCTAAAATCCTCTTTTTTAATTGTGGTCTTGGCTATATCCACCCAGTCAAACCTCAGAGTGGTTGGAGCAGACCTGACAGAACAGGTCTGTTTGGCTCTGTGACAACAAACTCGGGACTTTTCAGCCTGAGAGCTCTCAGCATCACTTCTCAAAGACGTCACATATGAGGCTCCAAAGGACATGTGGCAATGCACACAGGTACAACAAAATGTTTAAAATGCCCTCAACCCTCCCAGGCTCCCAAATTTTTTCTGGAGAAAGAATGTTCTTACCTAGCTGCCCCCTTCGGCAGCTGATAAGCTGCTCCCAGGCATCCCTACATACTTTGGAAGAGGCTATCAGTGCAGGAAGTTTGGGGATCCAGCTTAGTCTTCTCTGGCTCTGGAGTACAGTGAATATGAAGAGCTTTTAAAATTGGCTATGCTACTGTCCCCTTTCCCTTGTTCCCTGTGTTGATGATGTCAAAAATCACAGAATAATTCAGGCTGGGAGGGACTTGGGGATCATGTAGGGCAACCCCTGCACAAAGCCGCACCAATTAAATGAGGTTGTGCTGAGCCACGTCCATATGGGGTCCTAATACTGCTGTGGATGGAGACCACAGGTTCTGTGGGCTCTTGACCCAGTGTTTTGACTTTCCTTCCTGTGGAAAAAAAAATAATTCAAATATCTAATCCAAATTTCCTGCATACCAACTTGTATCCATTGTTGCTTTTCTTATTCCCCTGCACCTCTCAGAAGAGTCCAGTTCAGATTCTAATTTGTCCAACTTTCAGGCAGCACTCCAAGTCACCAAAATCGAAGACCCATACCTTGGGAGCTCTGTTAATTTTAGGGCTCCCAAAAAGCTAATGCAATTGTGAAAGCCTCATAAGGAAACCATTTCTGGTGCCTAAAAAGGAACAATTTTTGTGCACTGAAACAACTGTATTAACATTGTAATTTTGACAAAATATTTTACCAAGGCAGTTGCCAAACAGTAGAAATGAAGTTTGTTTTGGTCTTTTTTTACTAAATTGAAAGTTCCTCTGGGGCTGGGAGGATGAATGTTTATCACCAAGCTCTGCCCTCTTAAAACAATTAAAACATTGCTGAGCTATAGACTAACATCTTAGCAAGATGCATGTTCTCCTTAATGGAGAAATGAATTCTAGCCACTGTGATGCTTCATCTGATGAGGATACTTATCTGTGATGGTGTGGAATAAAGTGCTTTATTATACTGTGGTGAACCACACTGCTAGTGCTGGGGATATGGTTAATGTAAGTACAGAGAAATTACACACTGTCTGTTTTGACTTTCTGATTTCCTCTAATGGACACACAGCCTCCAGGCCAAGCGCTTAGAGAGTTTTGTGACATGCCATTTTCTCCAATTATTAGCTAGGCTTTTCCTCCAAAGTACCTGGTGGCAGTGGCTCATTCTCAAAACCAGCATTTGCAGCAGGGAATTTAAGGGGCTTGCCTCCCACATCCAGAATCCTTCATTTCAATCCCATTTTCCTTTAATGACACATTAGCCATTTGAACACATTAACTGATGTCACCTGCGAACGCGTGAAACAGCAAAGTCAACACCTCCCGGCGTGGGATTGCCTCTGGATTTTGTTAGCTCAGCGCTCATGCTCCAACCGTGGCTCCTTTTCCCTCGTTAAGGGCTCCTTTTCCCTCCTTAGCTCCTTGTGCAGACGCTGCGTCGGTGAAGGCAGTGCCGAGGGCAGGGCAGGGCAGGGCCAGGCTGCTCCTGCCGGCAACCTGCGTGTGAGCCTGCTGCGGGAGGGAGCACAGAGGCAAATCCCCCAGGGAAGCGCACAGCGCAGCCCCATGCATTCAATTACAGCGCCCTTGAATGGCAGCTTATAAGAAAGCCTTGCTGTTTCTGTACTGCTGATGCTGGCTTGGGGTTGGTTTGCCTTTCTGTTTGTTTTTCCAGTGAGTCTGCCTGGGACAAAGGTATCTGAGGGGGCAGAGGGACTGTCAGAAATAAAGTCTTGGATTCCATTTATACATCTGTGCATTTTACACATTGAATGGGGGGGGGAGTAATCTAAATATTCAACATACATTCACATATACATACAGAAAAGGATTGGTTTGTGCCACAGCCTCTCCTCCTGCTATGCTGAAAACCTACTGAAGCCCCAGACAGAGTATGATGCTCTACTTCACCGTTTAAATCTCTCTTCCTGTCAATCCCTGACTATTTGTTTTGCCCACCCTTACTGAACCTGGCTTGTTATGTGGAGCTGAGTTATTGCAACGGTCTGGCTTCAAATCTGTCTTGGTCTTGTCCAGGCAACGAGGAAATGCATGCAAAAATAGTCTCCTAGGAAAACTGACCATGGAAAATTCAGCTTAAGGAGCATTAAAAGAATTTACTGTTGTCACATGGAAACCAATAGGAGACGCTACATCTCCCACAGCAACCTCCTTCTGGAGTAATTTCCATTCTGGGGAATGAAGGGAGTATCCACTCGACTGAGGGCACCTTGGAAGCCAGGAGCTTCCTGCAGCATGTGGCCATTCTTGCCCATCCACCAAAGTCTCCCTTTGCTGAGCCCACTCGAGTGCTGTGGAAATCCAGCTGAGGTAATCCAGCTTTGGGAGGAAAGTCAGCAGCTGCTCTTTGCTAGCGTCTCCCAGTCAGTGCAAGGGACATTTCCCTGGAAGGCAAGGTGCTTCACTTCAATCTCACCTGTGTCTCCTGCAACCATAGCACTCTGCATCTGGGGCTTTCTCAGTGTCCCCTCTGTCTCCTGATAGTTTTCTGGTTGCTGCCTTTTGTAAGGCAGAGTGCAGGATTTGCACTCCTCATTGACCCAGAGAAGGTCTTGGGGGGGCTGTTTTGTCTTCTTCACCCAGGCACTTCTGTTATTTCCTAGCTCCCAGCCCAAAACTCAAGAGTAAACCAACACTCAGGACTGTTGCCCTTGAGAACCACCTGACAGACCTGAGCTGGCCTAGGGGTCTGGCAGGACAGTAGGCAGGCGGCCTCTGCCAGCTGCAGCCTCTCACAACTCTGCCCATGCTCTTTGAGCTGAGGTAGGGGGAAGACAGAAAGGAATTCCTGCAGGGGTGTTTTTGGGAGGGTTTTCCAAAGGTTATTCCCGCATGGCTCCAGGACTGTGCACTGCTCCTTGCAGAGCTGGCCGGGGGCAGAGAGTGATACACAGCCCTGAACACTTACTGTTCCCTCTGGCTAGCGTATAGGTACCCTGAACACTTGAAAATTTGGAGACAGCCATCTTTTCCTGCTCCTCATTACCCCAAAGTCTTTGCAATTTTTATTTTGACTTTTTTTCAGTCTCAAGCTCTTTTTCAAGCTTTACGTCATGCTTTCCACTTTGGAGATGTCAGATGATATGTGATAAACTGACAGTATGTGCACAAGCAGTGAGGAGATGAGGTCCATTTTTATGAGTCTAATTCTACTGGGTAGTGAAAACTGAGCCTCAACAAGCCCCTAGATCTTGCTTCTCTTTCCAAAGCATCTTAATGGCACAAAAGGATTTTTACACAAGTAAGGAAAGACAATTCCCTAAACACTTTTCTTTCAGTTTCTTTCAGTAGCCATTCATATCACAGAGATTTGTGTGCTTCCCTTTAAGAGGTAAGCACAATCAGAAATCAGTATTCTCTTGGTTCTGAAAACAGGCTGAAATCTTTCTGAATAAACAGTGTGTTTGCTTGGGGTTCACCATTCACCCAGCAGATCCTGCAAGCACTCTCCACTTCTTCTCTGATCACATGTAGGAGTCTAAAGAACCAAATGCAGAGGGGTGAGAAGGGACCAGAAGAGATAGGGCTGTTGAAGGAGGACTAAAGAGTGGCTAGACTTCAGTAAACAGAACATTGCTAATAAATATGGAAATAAATTCTCAATATTATCATGCATGTTCCCTGACTTATTTATTGTGGCTTTTGCCATATCCTGAGAAGGCTGTTGGTACAAACCCTGCCCTCTGGCGCTGACATTTAACCCCATGAGCACTCCTCTGGTGGCAGGGGCAGAGTCTGGATGCTCATGAAGCAGGATGTGTGGAGACACAGCACAGCTCAAAGCAAAGGTTGAGCACCACAGTGCTTTCCAGTCCACTGTCATTTCATGAAATGACTAAGGTGCCTTTCATCACCTATCTAGCATCATTGTTCCCCATAGATGAAGAAGTTAAATCAAACCAAAAATTTTGGTACTGTTACCATCTTGTATCTAGCACACAGGCAGGCAACAAAGTGCAAAGGCAATTTAATGTGCATTTCAGGGCTGTATTACTTTTCTGACTCCCTGTGGAAATTACTGCTCATTCTCAACTTCAAGAGAGACTCGATTAACATGGCACGTGAAGCCAATCTTCGTGGCTAAGTTATTAGTCTTTAGGACAGACTGGGCTCATACTTCATGCTGGTTGCCAATACAATCTGGGTGAATTCTGAAGGAGTAATCACATCTCAAACAGGGTCAGCTGCACAAGGCCAAGGGTATTGATGGCTATTTTCTGAGGCATGCTGGGGTCAGGAATGCCAGTGATACCTATTCCAGTTCAGAATCCTATAGATACCAGAAAGACATCTTCACTTAGGTCTTTACTTAAGGAATTTCTTACCATAGGATAGAATGTTGAAGTGCAAAATGATTATGTACAAACCTTCAGCAATTAAGCAATATACAAAATAATGCATACTGCTTAAATGCAGAAAGACAAATAGTCCAAGTGGCAGATAAAAGCACACTTTTTCAAAGGTTATTTTTGACCTAGACACCACTAATTTAATATGTTCTGTAGCATCTACAAAGAATAATTTTTATGGAATGTATTTTTTAAATCTTGCTTTCCAGGGAAGTACTTTTTTTTCTGGTACTCCTTCCTAAGCTATTTTTGGCCTAATGCATGAATTCTAAGATTCCCGGGCAACATTGTGGAAGAGTGAATAGATGAATAGATGTAAAATATCCCAGCCTACATAAGAGTTATCCAGTCCGGTTTTCCTGTTCTCTATTGAAATGTGGATTTAGTGATGATTGGTTCAAGCCTGTGAGAAAGCTTATTTATTTATGTATTAAAAAAAAAATCAAATGTTCTAATCTTAACTTATATTTCTGACAACAAATGACTCTTGTATTTTTTCAGCTAGGTCTGAAATATCTCTCCAAGGTAACTATGGTCTGTTCTCGAGTTTGCTTTTTATTTGTAAAAGTCTGATTTGTTTAAATAGCTGTAGGAAATTCCATGTAATTAGTGGTGAGAGGATATTAAATAAGTTTTAAAGGCCTGATCTGAACAACAGCAGGTAAAAGGTCAACATAACTTTGATGGTCATTCCAAGCATTAATTTTGACTTCAGCAGTACTAGATGCTACCAGAAAAAAATTGTAAATCTTGCATTTAAGAAAAAGAAAGTGTGATCCTAGAAAACAGACGCAGATTTCTCCACATCTCTGTGAGTGTCCAATCTTTACACATCTGATTGATAGCTTTAGCAGTAGGACACATGCACGATTTATTCACTTTCAGATCTCTAAGTAAGACAACAAAACAACACTAAAATCTCCTGTTGCTTGTCAGTGAGTAGATGGTATACATCGCGGTGAGGGTGGCTTGCAAAGGCACAAACAGCTGTAGGTACAGGTACCTTTTCAGGTTGAGGTGAATGGAGTAAGGCAACAACTAAAGCTTTGATTGCTATCCATCTGGACAGCAAACAAACAAAATAAACAGAGCAGGTGGGCACACACAGTGATACCAAGACAGGCCAGGGCAGTATCAGATCAGTGCTTCACCAAAGGAATCACAGGGTTCCAGCAGTAGCATAGATGTGTTCCTTCAGCGCTCCAAGCTGACAGACCTCACACTCCCCTCCAGATAGCTCACACAGAAAGCTGCAAAAAGAGTTTCTTCTCACTATGGACTCCCTTTCTGGTCCTTTAAGGACCCTTACTGTTGCTAGCAGCAGCTTGAGGGCAGAAAAGCCCAGAGCCTTTGGGTGCCATAGATCTTCTCTACATCTGTGAAGCAGCTGGAAAATGCTACAGACCATATGGAGTACAGCCAGCGAGAGCTACTGTCCGGGCCCCTAAAAACAGCTGTGCAAATGAGTTAAGAAACACCTGCTTGTGCTTTCTGTGTCTCAGTGTGGGTACTGCATCTATGTTTGTGCCACCTTGTACAATCAGGCACCAGAGACTGCAGTGAAATCAGCTATTTGTCAACCCTTCCAAGGCAGGTGCTCGCCTCACCAAAGCAGCAGAGCAGCCTGCACTGGCTTCCCAGCCCCCACTTCCAGGGAGGAGCCATGTACCCCACACCAATAGCTGACAAGATATGCAAAAAGCACAAGCAGCACAGAGATTAGAAAGATGTGTCAAAAAAAGCTTCCTTGTCTGTCTCCTGCACAGTGGACCCAGCATATCTTTGATGGGTTTGAAGCCCTAAAAGGAGTTCTCTGTGTTCTGGTACTGCTTCAGCCTCCACAAAGGAGATGTAAAGAAGGAATAAAACATCTGAACAGCCCAATCTGGTCTGAACTGCATGCATTCATTATGGCAAAGACGGATTTCTTCTGGTTCCTCCTCCGTATCCTCCTCTTCAGTGGTGGCAGCGAGAAGCTTGACACTCCAATTACAGGGTATTCAAATTAAACAGAGAAGAGGGACAGCTAGTTGGTGGCAGACATTTAGGCTATGGCATCCAAGGCTCCATGCAGCCAGCAGAAACCTGAAGGAACAGACTGAAACTGCTCTAATGGCCTGGCTCCTCGCAACGCTTAGGTATAGACTTAAATTAGCTCTGAGCTGTCAGTGTTACCCATGACTTAAATCAGGGTCCAAATGTACTCACTTCACCAAAGCTACTGCAAAATGGGACCAGTGTTCTGGAGGCTGGAAGGGGCCCTGTTGTGTGGGGCTGCTGTTGCAGAGTAGCATTGGGAAATGCTTTTTCCGCGCTTTATTTTTTTTTCCCTCCAAGTTTGCCATTTGTCTGTACCTCATCTCCGAATCCCTCAGCACAGGGTCTCAGGCCAGGAGAGGATGCTTACTCTACTCATTTACAAAACTATGTGGATGAAATCCTTTCAAAGGCTTGTGCAAAAGCATTTGATGTTTGTGGCTCAGAGACTGCTTTTTCCTTTCAAACTTGAGAAAAGTTTTTGTCTTTTTTCCCCTCCAATGGAAATGGTAATGCAGGCTAAGAAAAATGTCATTAATAATACAAACTGGGAGCTTTTGGGAGGAAATTTTAGTTTTCAAAAGTGACTACTCTGCATGAATATGTCATGCCATCAGAAGTTTATCTGCATTGTATTGACTCTTCACATGTATATACTTCTTTTCTGTCAGACATGGTCCTTACCCTTATTTAAATAGGGTATAATTATACATGCCTACTTAAATTACAATAAATAAATATAAATTCATCTATTCAATAGGCATTTTCCTAGGAAAAAATATTTTCCTTCAGATATTGGTTTTCTTCAGGGTTTTTTCCTCTCTATTTTTAATTTAGAGCTACTTCTCTTATGTTTTATTCACTTGTTTTCATTAGGTAAAGGAATGCCTTGGCATGAAAACCTGTCCTGAATCCACTGCTTGCTTGACAGATAGATATAAAGACTTGAAACATGAGAGGAAAAGCAGATGGTTGCAAGGGAAAAAAAAACCTTAAACAAAAGGAAGGAATTAAACCTAGCACAGGCATATGTATTAATACTTCGTGAGTGCCATTGTATGTGCTGGTAAGACTGATAGACCTCAACAGTGGATCTCTATCACCTTTCTAAAAAGGCAGAACTCTCCTTTTTATCTCCAAATTGATCCTGACCAGTTTGTTGCAAGTAGCTACTGCTTGAATTTCAAATATTGAGTGCTGGTATCTGCGATTGGTCCCACAATGTAAATCACATGCTAATGTTTCTCTGTCTTGACTGGACGAGAATACACATAGTAATCAGGAAGAGGCCTTGAACAAGCCACTGTGGCTTTAAATCTCTCAGGGAGCAGCAGCCCTTCTTTAGGGAGAAGCGACTGACAAAGAGGATTAGGGAGTTCTAGAAAATGTAAAGCCCATTCCTTTCTGGCCCACACAGGTTCTGCCCAAGGCATCGTTCCTAGAAAAATTAGGCTGCTGTGAAATTTATTGCCAGGGTGTGGAATTTACATTTCAATTTCTCCTGTCAGAGCTTGGGCTGCACTCAGATCCCCTCCGCCTGCTGTTCACCCTACACCCCTCACCCTGGCACAGACCCTGGCCCCCTCCTTCCTCCACACTCTGCAGGGGCTGGAGACATCTGCAAAGCCCTTTTCCAAAAGTTTGAGGAGTGCATGGCTGGCTGAGAAGCATTGCAGAGGATGGCTGCTGTTGCTTTTCATCATATTGCTGCCCTCGTGGCCAAGCAAGGGCTTATTTTCCTGCCCCTACAGAAATTCAGTGGAGCTGGATGTTTGCATTGTCAACAAACCGCTCTCAGGGATTATTTGTGAAGAGGTAGTCACAAGTCAAGGCAGGTGATGACTGTCTCTAGATTTGTGGAAAAGGACCCATAATTCTCTTCCAGGTGTCTGTGGGGCTCTGCTGGGCTCCTTGGTGAGATATGGCTCAGGTGGTACCAAAACGCTTCCATCCTGTGGGGAGGGACAGGGGGCAGAGCAAGTCCTGAAGCAACCATCTGAGAAACTGAAGAAGAAGAAAAAAAGAAAAGGAAATAGAACACTTGGAGGGAGAAGAATATAAATAGTGAGAAATGGCAGAGTGCAAAATAATAAGACTGCTGCAGATAAATCAGTTCTGGAGAGTATATGGTTGAACTTTCTAACAGGGCGCTCACTGCCCCTTTGTGCTCTACGTTATTGTCCTTGTCAAAGAGGTCACTAGCAGGAAGGTTTGCAGCAATGATGATCATTATCTGGATATTCATAAACATCCAGTACACTGCCAATCACAGGACAGAAACAAGGCTGTATCACCTCTGGGTCTGAATGGAATTAGCCAAGAAAGCTTGAAATTAGTAATTTGTTCCTTTGTGGAAGTCTGTGTCCTAACACTGATGTCATGACTAGCTGAAATTATGTCTAAATTAAAGAAGAAAAAAAGCCCAACTTCATCAGAGGTGTTTTGCAACTTTAAATGAGGCATAATTGTATCACCTAGGTACTATGATAAACTGTTATTAGCATTTGAGTTGGTTACCCATAGAAATCTCCAAAGAAACCATAGGGCTTTTTATCCCGGATTAAGGGTCCCTCCTGACACTTGAATAGGAAGTGCATATGAAAATGGAGTTGTCCAGGATGTCACCACCTTGAGGTGAAGGATAGCCTGAGGTGCAAGGGTAGAGAATAAATGTTACTGCAAGAAAAGTTGCTGAATTTCCTTTTGAGAGACTGATAATCCCACAGGCTCTGCAGAAGCAGCTTTTGATTATCATTGCTGATGATATTAAAAGACATCTCTGGAGTCTGTCCTTTAAAAAATGTTTCCCCAGTGCTACTTGAAAACATATGGGTTGGGAACTGAAGTGAAAAACTGATGTTTTACTAACTCTCTTGGCATGATGGAGGCTTAGAAAATGATGTGCCTGATACTAGGGATGCATTTTTAACAGTAAATGAAACCAGACTGCATAAAATTTCAAAATACTAGACCGATAAATGGAGATGAGAAAAGAATTTGGAACAAGAAAAAGGGGCTGGTTAAAGAACCAAATGAGAAAAGATGGATCAGACCTAGAACTGGGGTAAATTGGAGCAGCTCCACTAGCTTAAGTGGGTCTACTCTGAACTGCATGAATTCATAGAAGATCTAGACACACACTAGTAGTTTATATACAGGGTTGGAGTAAACAGATAATTTTCAAGTGCAGCAACATCCTGAGTGCTTTATCAAGTAATAGGGTGGGCAAGCAATTTGAAAATTAACAAATCTGAGGGGGAAAGAGCAGAGATGGAGACAGTGTATTTTCCTAACTCCAGTTACTCCAGTTCCAGCAATGCCTGGCTTCAAAGGAGGCACATCTTCATGGGTTACTGAAAGCAATCAGGAGGGGAAAAAAGGGAAAAAAGAGAAAAGAAGAAGGCTCCATGTCCTAGTTGACCAGACTTTTTCAGTCTAGTATCTTGGGAAACTGGCTTACAGCTACACTATTTAAAACAGAACAGAACACCTGGAGAGAAGCTCATGCACTTGTTCCTGTACCTCTTCTCTGGACCACTTATATTTCTTTCCAAACAACATGCACTAACCTACATAAGATGTTTTATACCAGAACAAGTGTGCTCTGTGCTTGAGTTGGATGAGGTTACTTTTGGTGGTTTAGAAGGGTATTTTAAAAAATAAAATTAAAAAGTGTTACTCTGCTACTGCTTCAGAGGATACATTAGGCAAACTGCTGGCCTTCAACAAATTCAAAAACTTCGCCCCTTCAGCTCCACAACCTGTGAAAAAATTAATACATTTTGATTGCTGCAGAAGATCTTTTGAGAAAAAAACCTGCTATTTTCCTAAGTATAGAATCTCTTGACTGGGCTTACAGCTTTGAGCCTCTGCCAGAAATTACTGATTTTGTAAACTTACTGAAGTAAAAAAGCATCCCCTTTCAGTGCCTTTGCCCTCTACTGCTCTGTATCTTAGTCATCACACACATGTGCACAAGAAAAGCCAGATGACCAGCAAATTTTGTGCCAGACAGGTGCAACAAAATTCCTGGTGAACTTCAGGAGGTTTTTGTGTGCTCTTAAGAAAAAAGTAAACTCTGCTGAGGTTGGCATCCTCCTGCACCAGTAGAGGCAAGCTCTCAATCTGCTCCTTTTCTGTAAATAGGCCAGATATTTTGACCCCTGGAAAAGATTTTTTAAATGTCAGAACTTATATTTTTGCTGCATAGTGGCTATAGTGCCTGTTGAAGCTGTGAGGTTCTGCAGCACCCTAAAGAAATGTTAGATGCTAAAGACAGCTTTCATCCTTAGCCACAATCAGTTAACCTAATCAATTTTTCAGTTTTCCCGGGCCCTCTTTACACTCTCTAGCTTAACCTGTTTTCCAAAAACCAACATAGATAAAAAACACTTAATACCACTCTCAGTTCTTATAGAAACCAGGATAGGTTTTGCATTTGCCTACACAAAGAAGTTTTATTTCAGTGACTTGAGGTGATAGGGTTTTTCCGGATGTGACTCAAGCCATGATTTCCCATTGAAATAAGCTTTTATCCTTTTTCCAAGAGAAAGATTGTGTTATGAGAAAATTCAAATGATTTTATTCTAGAAGCTGTCTAATTAAATTGAACAATAAAAATTGTTATCCTTTATGACCGTGAAGCAATTAAGTGACCTGGTGATAGGGAATTAAGTCAGTCTTCTTCCTTTGAAATGACAGCTGAAATAGGAGAGGCGCTGTTCTTTGTCTACTGTGTGCGTGCTGGAGAGGAGGCAGAGGGGGAAGGATGGAAATGGAATAATACACAATCAGAAAATTCTGTTGCATTTGCAGAATTGTTTCCCATTGACTTTCCTAAGGATAGAATTTTCCTCATTGTGTCCCATCTTCTAGGCTAGCCTCATAAACAAACAAACAAGAAAAATACCCTAAAAACCTCCTTGCATCTACTACAATTTATATTCTTCCCCAAACTGTTAATCTAAAATGCTCATTGAGTACATTGTGGTGCCTTTCTCTTACTTTTTGTTTGACATCACTTGGTGTAAACGACAGTATAGCAGGAAGAGTCCATGCTAGCTTATTGAAGGTGTGTGCCAATGAACTTGTATTTCTAAAATTACACAATGGGATGTAGATTGGGGACACTGGGTTTAAAACCAGAAGCATCTAAAGTACCAGAACTGTAGCAAATTCACCAGCATTACAGACCACAGCCTCTCCATCAAAAACATGAGATACAGCCTCAGGGCCGCATAGAAAGTTTTCCCTTTTACATCACTACAATCATCTTAATTATAGGAAGTTCATGCAACTGGCATACAGTTGCTTTCATTCAGTGATAAAAGCATCGAAGGTGACACAATCCAAAATGAGAAAGGGACATGCACAGAGAAATTAGTGATTCTGTTTGGGACATTATATTGGCAAGACTACTTTTTTAGAACAATTGTGCCCCATCTAATGCTTTTTCCAGGCCATCCAATCTTTGAGTGGCGGTTGATTATACAGCGTTGTGTGATACCATTGTGTATTAAGCATCAGTGAGTGCTTGCCTATCCCATAAAACTATATACAAGAATCAATTCTATACAAATTATCTCAATAAATTGGCTGAATGCTTGTAAGATGTAACAAATGGGAAAAAAAAAGGCATCTACTTTGGTGCCATTTACCAGTTAGAGTAAGATATTTGTCACAAGACATCTCATTGTACGGATGAACAGCTGTTTTGTTTCTTTCTCCCCAAACTTCCCTAATTGTGATCTTTCACTGGATGCCCTTTAGTAAGGAAAAAAGTCACTATCAACTGCCCCTTGTCACATGGTAGCATCCATCTGGAAAAAAGTTTCTGTTAGCCTGCATAAATTTGGTCTAATTATTAATTACTGTAATTAATTAACCTCTATGAGTGTAAAATTATGAAAAGAAGCTAAAGAACAAGACAGTTTAATGTCAAATATGTTTCTACAGTAGCTGAATACTGTCCTTTCACACCACAGTTGTAAAAGTTCCTGGGTTAGTAGTTTTCCTTGTTGATTGTGGCATTAATAATTTCCAACAGTGACAGATTTCAGAGTGTCAAAAGAATTAGGGCCGTAGTGTCAGAAAATAGGAACATAAGCCACACAGCACAAAGGCAGAGCTTTTTAAATGTGTTTAGAGTTTAAATCCTTTTAAGGGATAGCATTGCAGGCTTCAAGTGTCCTAGCAAATCATTAATGATAATATGAAATCCCAGCAGAATTACAGCAGCTATTTCACCATGAACTTGGCCATCCAACCATGTAAAAAGAGTCCTTTCCACCTCTGAGTCATTACTCTTTACAAAAAAAAAGCCCATCATCTTTCCACCAATCTAGCAGGGTAGCTGGAGAGACCAAAAACTATTAGAGTGACCCATATTGGTCGTATATCGTAACAAAAAGCAAGACTGGAGAAATTCACACAAGAAAAATTCTTCAAGTACTATTAAACGTCTCAAGAAGTTAGTGAGATGCAAGTAACTGCAATCTGGAAAAGCCCTTGGATGGAGGTGCTTGTCCTGTTCTCATGCATGTTTCCAAGGCATCCACTGCTGGCTGTTCTCAGTTTCCTTTGGACTTGTGTTCAAGACAGCAACTTTGGGGGAAAATGGTAATTACTGGTCTATTATTAAATACTGTAATTTTTTCCAGAAGGCAAAAAGCTGTAATAAATCAGCTTTAGTACTATCTGTACTAGTTTCCAAACATGGAAAAGGGCCGTGAATTCAGTAGAGGGACAGATAATGTAGCTATAGTAGAATACATTATTATCCAAAGTGTTGCCTATTGACAGTTTAATTTTCATTGCGTGGCAAAGGTTAACATCTTTAGGTAGTTCAAAGAACTCAAAGGGTAAAAAATTACCAAGAATTCATCTATTCAGCATAGATATAAAACTATCAGAAAAGACAGTCAGTATGGTGCTAGCACCCTCTGATCTAGATGATAGATTTGATTTGGCAAAGATTTGGCTGTCATTAATGGTGGACAGACACTGAGGGCTGAAAAAAGGTGCCAGCTTATTATTCTGCAACTGAAATGTAGCTCTTGGTAACAAGATTCAGGAGTCTCACATTCCTACTGGAAACTGAGCTGTGATTCATTTTGGGAAGCTGCGAGAATATTTTTATTTCAGGTGATTTTACTGTTTTACCTAGAAATAATCCACCCAGACTTCTTCTTTTCAATCAAAGAGAGGAAGAAAATGGAATGAAAATAGCAGTCAATATGGAGAAGAAAACAGGACATTCTTCCATAGCTTTTTCTTACAGGCACAGATCACTCTTATGGACATCAGATTTGACAGTCTATGCTCGATCCTTCAGGACAATTTCATCTCAGAGGAGAGTGCACCTAATCCACTTACTTAGTGATGCTTAAGTGAGCAAACTATTTCACTAGTGCTGCAGTACATTTGCTTTGGATTGGTCTCCAGGATTAATTAAAGCATTTTGGGTACGTTTGAGACCACCTTCATATTCTAGATCCAAGATAATCTTGGTGTCTGTCACATGATGGTAAGAGAGGAAAAAAGATATACCAGATAAAGAGTTCCAACATCATGAGTTTTCAGATAATGGTGATCTGTCATTTTGGCCCTAAAGTTTTATTTTGACTAGGCTGATACTCTGTCATGTAATTCTATTATCTCACATTATATCACTTCATAACTGTTTAGTGCTTTATTCTTCATAAGGTTCAGTGATATTCCATCACTGCCCATCCTCCAGTTTGGTTCTGCACTCTGCAGAAGAGTGTCTTAAGTCCACCACCATTTAAATACATTGAAGCTTCCTCTTCTTGTGGGATGAGAAGCGGTGTCTAGAAATGCCCATCTGACCTTCTCTTTTGCCTCTCTCACTTCTCATCTAATTCCTTTTCTGCATTGATCTGACAGAGCCCAAGATAGTGGCACTTCGGGCTGCATTGCAAGACCCATCTATTATTAGGTCTTTTACCAAAGAGACTGATTTGAAGGGGCATGAAGTTTTGTGAGGCTTCAGAAGTGTTGAATTGACTTTTCTGTCACTTTTGCTGTATTTTAGTTTTCATGAGTTACAGTACTGATGGAAATATCCTTATAGTCTATGATAGGCAGATTATATAAATAGCATGTTAAATAAATTGAAATGCTTTAAAAAATTAACAATCATTCAACAGTTTTTTAAAAACAGACAATCTATGTAATAGCAAAAAAAATACACCTACTACAGCTTTATTTTTGGCAAAAGGTATGTAGTAAGAAGGCAAACCATGCAGTTTAATTTTCTCCCTGGTATTAGTTCTCATAGTATTTGCCAGTAATGGCAACATTATAATTTGTAGAATTAATTAATGATCTGGCATCTGATTTTGATTCATTAATGCTTAAGCCAGCTAAGTCTCAATTATCCTCTGGACTATTTATTCCTTAACAAGCTTTTAGCTAATGTGATTTTAAAAATATGAAAATAGGTTTTAACTTGCCTTTAAGATGCAGCAATATTTTAACACTCCTCTATAAAATAAAGGAACCCCCATATTTCTTATTATATTATAGTTACATTCAAAATTAGACTAGAGTATTTGCAATGTATTCACTAAATATATATTGTATTTATACGTACCTGGAACCTGACTTCATTTTAGTCTTGATTAAAAAATGTACTGAATTGGAAACTGTGTAATAAAAGGATGCCTAAATCATACTGACCCAGAATATCTCACTCAGTCAGACAGTTAGCAAATAAGTGCACAAGCAAGCAGATGATACAAGCATTCAAAATTAATTCTATTCTCAGAGGATGCATAGGCTAGGAGATAGGATCTGATTCTATCTGCAGAAGTGTAAATCCAGAGTAACACCTTGGCTAAAGTCTCCTTACCCTGAACTTGATTGCTTATCCCGCAAAAGATCAGAATTGGACTCTCCTGTGCCCAAGGCTAGGTTAAAATAGCTGAAATATCCAGTTCTACTTCACGACATTTTTGTGATGCAACTGAAGGTATCTACCAATTTCCAGGTATTTATTATTTATAACTAATCCATTTACCAAATGTAAGGACTCCTGATATTTTCTCCAAATGACTGATATTTTTATTAGTTCAATCAGCACATTGTTTAGGAAAGTCTGTTTAGGAAAGTTAGGAAACAATGCAGTTGTGACTGGTGTTGCAACTGTCTTATGACAGGGGCATTCAGAAACCGCATACCTTTGATTTGGGATTGTCAGGCACCAGTTCAGAGAAGATGCTTCTATTGCTGGGCTCTTACATGATGGTCCTGCCGTGTCATCACTGCACCTTGTCCTTTCTCACATCAAAGCTGAAATGCATAATAGCAAAGATGGGTAAATAAATGAATTATGGATGTTTTAACAAAATAATCATAGTTAATTACTTCAGTTACTGAGATTTGTTTTGAAAGTACCTTCTGGAAAAATTTCAGGCATTATGCAAAGAGTAGAAAATACCATTTTCTACGCTATCAGTGTTGCAGTACATGACTCACAATCACAGAATCACTAGGTTGGAAGAGACTTTCAAGATCGTTAAGTCCAACCCTGCCCTAACACCTCAACTAGATCATGGCATGGAGTGCCACATCCAGTCTTCTTTTAAATACATCCAGAGGTGGTGACTCCACCATCTCCCTGGGCAAATCATTCCAATACTTTATCATCCTTTCTGTAAAAAACTCTTTCCTAATATCCAACCTATGTTTCCCTTGGCACAGCTCGAGACTGTGACCTCTGGTTCTGTCAGTTGCTGCCTGGAGAAAGAGACCAACCCTCACTTGACTACAGCCACCTTTCAGGGAGTTGTAGAGAGTGTTGAGNAGCCACCTTTCAGGGAGTCGTAGAGAGTGTTGAGGTCACCTCTGAGTCTCCTTTTCTCCAGAATAAACAACCCCAGCTCCCTCAGCTGTTCCTCACAGGGTTTGTGTTCCCAGCCCCTCACCAGCCTCGCTGCCTCTTCTGGACTCCCTCGAGTGTCTCAATGTCCTTCCTGAACTGAGGGGACAGGACTGGACACAGCACTCGAGGTGTGGCCTCAGCAGTGCTGAGTACAGGGGAAGAGTGACCTCCCTGCTCCTGCTGGCCACACCATTCCTGACACAGGCCAGGGGCCATTGGCCTTCTTGGCCACCAGGGCACACTGCTGGCTCATGTTCAGTCATGAAAAAACCCATCTTCTCCTGAAACCGTGGAGAAGTTCAAGAAGTCATTCAGCAGCTTCCCAATCCCTGCATGTCAATGTGATACCATTGGTGTCAATGTGTTTTTCCTTAGTTCATACTGCTGCAACAGCTAGAGCCTTCCCCATGCTTCTCATCAATAAACGCCTGAGGTAAACATCCAAGAGTATCTTCCTTCCCACTTTCAGATCAGTAAGCCTGGCTCCTTTTAGTCCAAGATGGGAAGTCAGTCCCAACTTCTAATGCATGAGCTGTAACGCCAGCTTCCCTTGAAAACCAAGGACCCCTTAGCTCAGCCTATTTCCACATGGCTATCCCAAAACTACTGAGCAGGGGGCCTGCTGTCTGTGGGTTTAAAAATCAAAACCTATTTGCTGAGTCAGATCCTCTGGCCCACTGAATCTGCAATGCTCCAGGGACACAAGGCAGCTTATAAAAAAATAAATCCAGCTTATGTGACCAGCACAGAACTCCTGGGTGGTCACAAAACCAGCTACCAGTCATAGCAGAGGCAACAAACAAAGGAATCAATCTCTTGTTACTGCCAGACGAGGAAAAGTCCAAGGTACCTGCGTCGTTATGGCAAGAGTTCATTTGAGCTAAGAGGTAAACAGAGATGGCTAAGCTTGATCTCTAATGCTAAGGCTGGATGGCTGGAAGCACCAGCTTTCTCAATTGCTTAGAGTAAAGGATTGAGTTGATAAATCAGAGCAGCCCTGATCGCTTTTAATCAACTGAATGAGGAGGAAGGAGGGGAGTTGAAGGCTTGGGAAGAAACATATGTAAAGCTTAAAAAGTTCCAGCTGCTGCTCTCTAATGGAGTCTCGTTCCTCATGAACGGTGGAATGGTTAGGCCACCTGGTGGCAAAATAGCAAACCAACAACCTTTGCCGTTTACAAGCTACAATAAAAGTCCAAAGGATCAGAGAGCTCTGCGAACTGTCAAAGGCTGGGAGCTTTTCACACCCAGGTGGCTGCTATGCAGCCACTGCTGGGAGACAGTAGCCAGCAAAGGCTGCCATCAGCCACTCCACAGGTGCAACATAGAACAGCTGACCTGGTGTCTGTCCAATTTCTGCCAGACACCTGCCTCCATCACCAAATCTTCCACCAGTCACCCTGTTCCTCACCTCAGGATGGAAGCACAGGAGAAAGCAGCCCCGGAGAAAGGAGCTGAACTTAGCTTGTAGCTTGTGAAGTAGTCAGTGGCTCAGTGTTCCGGTGCACATTGGTGAAAAGTGGTGCCCTTCAAGGGTCCATACGGGGACCAGTACTGTTCAATAGCTTAATCAGCAACATTGACAGGGGGTTTCGAGTGCACTCTCAGCAAATTTGCAGATGACACCACACTGAGAGCTGTGGTTGACACACCTGAAGGACAAGATGCCATCCACATGGATCTTGACAAGTATGAGGAGTGGTCATATGGGAATCTCACGTGATTTAACAAGACCAAGTGCAAGGTGCTGCACTTGGATCAGGGCAATCCCTGGTACCAACACAGGCGGAGAGATGAACAGATCAAGAGCAGCCCTGTGGAGAAGGACTTGGTACTGTTGGATGAAAAGCTTAATATAAGCCAGCAATGTGCACTCATAGCCCAGAAAGCCGAACGTGTCCTGGGCTGCATCCAAAGAGCAGGGCAGCATGGCCAGCAGGGCAAGGGAGGAGATTCTGCTGCTCTACCTCTGCTCTGGTGAGAGCCTATTGGCAAAGATGTGTCCAGCTCAAGAGTAAAAACATGGACCTGTTGGAGTGACTTCAGCAGAGGGACACAAAAATTATCAGAATACTGGAGCACCTCTCATAGGAGGAAAGGCTGAGAGTTGGGGTGGTTCAGCTTGGAGAAGAAAAGGCTGTGTGGTGACCTTGTTCTGTTCTGGCCCTTGAGTACTTAAAATGGCCCTGTAAAAGGCTGGGGATAAACTTCTTACCAAGGTCTGTTGTGACAGGATATGGGGTAATGGTTTTAAACTAAAAGACAGCAGATTTACACGAGTTATAAGGAAGAAGTGTTTTATAATGAGGGTGGTAAAACACTGGAACAGGTTGCCCAGTAACGTTTTGGATGCCCCTTTCCTGTAAACACTTAAGCTCAGGTTGGACCAGGCTCTGAGCAACCTGATCTAGGAGAACATGTCCCTATTCATTGCAAGAGAGTTGGACTAGATGACCCTTATAAAGATGACCTTCCAACACAAACCACTCAATGATTCTATCATTTTAAATAGGAGCTTCACATGATGTTCGTTAAGAGTCTGAATGAAGAGGTCTATCCCTATGTGTAGCATCAGGTCTATGAAGGTAAATCAAGTGAGGCTCATGTGAAAGGCTGTGATTATACAATTCAGAGGGCTGTGCAGCCCTTCGGAAGGAGCTTGATAACTTGGAGAGATGGACAGAGAAGAAGCATCTGAAATTCAACAAAGGCAAATGCAGTGTCCTGCACTTGGAAAAGAATAACCCCGTGCACTAGAACAGGCTAGGGGTTGATCTTCTGGAAAGCAGCTCTGCAGAGGAAGACCTGGGTGTCCTGGTGAAGAACAAAGTGTCCATGAGCCAGCAGGGTGTCCTTGTGGCCAAGAAGGCCATTGGCATCCTGGGCTGCATTAAGGAAGAGCAGTGCCACAGGTCAAGGGATGTGATCCTGCCCCTCTGCTCAGCCCTGGTGAGGCACATCTGGAGTGCTGAGCCCAGTTCTGGGCTCCTCAGCACAAGAGGGACATGGAGCTCCTGGAGCAGGTCCAGTGGAGGTCACAAAGGCAATGAGGGGTCTGGAGCATCTCTTACAAGGGAAGGCTGAGGGAGCTGGGCCTGTTCAGCCTTGAGAGGAGACAACAGAGAGGGGAACTCAATGTTTATAAACATCTGGAGGGAGGGTGTCAAGGGGATGGAGCCAGGCTCTGCTCAGTGATGCCCAGCAATGGGGCAAGAGGCAATGGGCAGAAACTGATGCACAGGAAGTTCCACCTGAACATGAGGAAGAACTGCTTTACTATGCAGGTAACTGAGCACTGGAACAGATTGCCCAGAGAGTCTGTGGAGCCTCCCTCACCGGAGATACTCAAGAACCATCTGGATACAATTCCTGTAATGTTTGCTTTAGGATGACCCTGTTTGAGCAGGGAGGTTGGAGCAGATGAGCCACTGTGGTCCCTTCCAGCCTGACCCATTCAGTGATTCTGTTTTCTGTAATTCCTATTTTAACAAATATGCTATCATTTTCATTTCTGTGCCTGCAAACTGTTTCTACCAGTAAATCTACTCATCAGAAGTATCGCAAAATATCAAACATAAAAAGGGAGTACATGGAAGATGCCAAATTTGTTGAAGGTTTCTTCTTCAAAAGCACTTCTAAGTATTCATCTTTAATATCCAAGAATTTAGCTGAGCTGGAGAGTGGTTTACTGCTAGAGGCATTCACAGATGGGTTCAGTACAGGCAAAAAGCTATAAATGAAAATGCAATAATTCTTAAATAAAGAACTGTCAGTTGTTTTCTCCAGTTTTGTCCACTGTACTTTTAGTCTAGTGAAAACAAGTATGCAAGGGCAGCAGCTGCTGCTCTACTAAGCCTTTCTTCTGTGAAGAGAGCTGTTCTCTCTTTGCTGTTCTTGCCTCATTCCTTCACTGCATTCTCTGACAGTTAAAAACTCACCAGACTTGTGACTCACATTTTAATCTTATCCAAGTCACAATGTTTACTTCACAGGATGTCCAATTAAACGTCAATTCAATCTGCTCTGGAGTTGTTTCCTTCCCCTCTGGTGATTAGTATAACCTGAATAATGTAGGAAATACAGAAAAAAAAGGGCAGTAAACAACTCCAGTGACATCAACAGACCAAGCTGAAACTTTTCCCAAGGAAGACAAAGGAGGATGGTGATGCACAAGAATTTTAACATGGTTCATCCTTTCTAATGTTCTGACTATGAAGAAAGGAAGGGAAAATTATGCTACCTTAGGGTGAGTTATGGGCCCCCTTAAAGCCTGGGGAAACATGAGTAGGTGTGGATCTCTGTCCTCATTTTCCCTGTGCTTTGAAGTGCCTGCTGTTGTCCTTCATTGAAGACAGTGTGAGTACACCCCTTCGTTGCATCCTGCCTCAATGCAGGTGCTGGAGCTCTGTGGTCTCAAAGTGAAGAAGCAGACCCCCACTTAGAAGTGCTGCACACTGCTTCCAGAAGCCCTAAAAATATACCATCCATCAGCTCACTGACTGACTGAAGGGGAATCTTATCATGACAGAGACTTGTATACTTTCTTGGGGCTTTCTCTTCATTTTCATTCAGGCATGTCAAGTGCCACATGATGCACGTAAATGTAATTCTACTTGTTTAGCCTTCTGCAGCATTCCAGGTTTACACTGGAGGCTTGGAAATGGAGGTAGGGTTCTGCACAAAACAAGGGGCTGCTTTTCAAACTAAGAGAGAAAATTGATTGAACTAAACTTTCAAATGTTACCTAGTCTTTGAAAAGCCGCCAGTGGAAAACCTCTTGGGAAATAATTTTGGTGAAGCTGTGCAAGAACGGAGCTCAGATTCACCTTTCTTCCCAACTTGTCCAACTTCTAAGTCAATGCCAGCTGGAAGTTGAATATCACCAGTTACTCAGGGGAAACACCCTCCTTTCAGGATGAAACTTTGCTCACTGGAGGACACTCAGCATACATGCAAGCATGGGCAACTCTGTTGGAGAGATCTTCTCTCAACAGAAGTGCTCAAAACAACAACTACCACTGGTTCCTCACTCTACAGAAGCTTCACGTGTTAGTTCCTGAGGAGAGGCCATGCTGTGTCTCTGGCTTTTCCGTGTATGCACCAGGACAAACTGTGAGCAGGGACTCACGGGGGTAGCTGAGGGGTGCTGTGGTCCTGCAGAGCCAAGCAAAACTGTGCCAAGGACCCTAAGTCCACAGGCACATTGGATTTCTCTCAAGAAACCAGATGTTGTCTCCAGTTTGCAAAGGGAGCAGTTTTGTGACTTAGGAAGAAATATTTCCATTTGAGCTCCTGCTGTGGCAGTGCTCATTACTCTGAGCTGAGTCTAAGAGGCAATACGAGTTGCTCCTCACAAAATATGCCTGTGCCTGCCCACTTTTTTTTTTTTTACCTATGAGAGGTCTGGCACTTGACTTTCTTTGGCAATAACATTGTAAAATTCTTTCCAAAAAAATTTTCAGTGTGCCTTGTTGGGACTTTCTAAAAAATATAGATTAATTGTGATAATTAAATTTCCCTCTGAGTGATTTCTTTGATAAATGGGTCTAGTTAGGACTTTCAATTAAGCACCAAGCCCTGCTGTGAAGTCAGACTGAGCTTCATGTTGCAGGCATTTATTGCCTCATTTACACAGAGACAATCTGAATTATTTTACATTATACTGTTTTCTTTATCTGTCTTTTTTTTACACAGGTATTAGAATTCCTATTAACCCTTCTATCAGGGAGCCAATTAGAAAGGTATGGTCAAGCAACTTTTAATTATTTTGTTATGGTTTAAATAAGCCTCCTGGAAGCAGGGCACTTAAAATCTTTTTCTTGTTCATACTGCAATGCATAAACATATTGGTTTGTTACTGTGCAGAGTCTCACAGTCTCCAAGTGATAAAAATATATGAAAATAATATAAAGTGGGGAAGAAGAGGCAACTACCACAATGTTTTGATGAACGGTAGTAATATGTAACAATCCTGAGAACAGAAGCTTTTATGTTTTAGCATTGTCCAAAATTGTGAGTAAATGGTAACAACGGCTTAAAGAATTTCAGTTCTCAGGTATGCTCTCCACCTTTAAAGTCACTATGTTTTAAGTTATATCCATGCACTCAAGCAGCATTTCATGGTCATTTTGAAAGTGGAACTAAATATTTAAGATACACAACTTATACTTTTTATTATGCAGTTGGGACTATTTGCTTGTTTTTCTAGTCGCGGTTACTGATGGCTACAGAAAAAACTGTGACTGTCAATCACTGCTGTAAACCATGAAGAATGAAAGGTCCACTAATTTAACAAAATCAAACCCCCAAACTGAATCAAAAGAAGGTGTATTTTTAAAAAAATGTAAAATCCACATCAATACACAGGATTCACTGTCATTGAAAATAAAGAAGAAATCTACCAGACTTAGAAAATGGTTTTAAATTTTTATGAGTTTTCTGTAAAGCCATCCACAGCTGCACTAACTAAGATGAAATTGCAAGGTTTAACAACTGGTGTGCTTTAAGATATAAATCAGAAACTAATTGTCTGACATTAGGAAGAAACATGTTTATCTCTTCTCCCACACTACTCAATAAAATAATATTTCTGTTTCTTTCATACTATGTAGCATGTTAGAATCTGTGCAATGAGAGTATATTCATTTCTGAATATACTTTTGAGCTCAATTTTGATACAACCAGAGAAATTGGTATGCTTCTCAAATGACAGTTAGTCACAGGCATATTTTAATTCATATCCAACTGAACCTGAACTGGGAGGCAGAAGGATTTCCAAGGAACTTTTACAACATCAAGAAATCATTCTGCCTGTCCATATATGAATTTAACCAGTCAGATCTCATATTATCTATACAAAGCAATAAACGAGTTGTGACTAGGCAGAGTTTAAATAATTTACAGAAATTTCAATGCAATTAATGTAAAAAAGGAAGCAGACTCACTGATGAGAAATTAGGGTTTGTAGATTATTGAGGTATGACAGTAAATCCAGATGTCAGCCCCCACCCCCTTTCTTTTCTCCAACATAAACCACCAAGCTCCATGCTTCTAATGTAGATTTGTTATGCTCTGGCATATCTAATTTCTTAAACTGGGAAGACAAAGATGACTGATACCAAATAATATAAGTGTACATTTTAAAAATCAAAATGCTATTTTAAATGCAAGTTTAAATGAGAACACTATGTGGTTAATATTTATCTAGCATCCTCTGTCTTTGAGGCACATTTCATCATATAAGACTGTGCTGTTAAAGCAGTTCATGGGAATGATGTGCATGACTCCTTTTGCTAATGGGAGCTGGTTGCACAGAACAATCTAGCTGTTAGTGCTCTGAGGAGAAGGGAACTTGAATAGCAGGGGCTTGGAGAGCAAAATAAAAAGAAAGCTGCTAAGGGCATTTGAAAATACACTCACTATTCTTTTTCCTCCTAAGCATTGCTGCAGTAAACAACAGCTTCAAGACTCCTCTTTAAATAAGTGACATGAAAATGAAAAGAGCACGACTTTGTATGAACAGCCATTCAAAATGCATCCAGGATCCCAAACTAACCTTGGGGATAGGAAAGGCTTGCAGTGGGAGGGTGCCGCTAGGATAGTTGGTTGGGCTTGTTTCTTTCTTGGCAGGCCAGTGGTTTAAAGAAATTATCCCTGGTGGGAGCATTCTGCCCCAAAAACAGGGATGCTGTGTTTCCTGTGGGGAGTTTATTTAGGCCTGGATTTTAAAAATACAACTGCCTAAAATTAGACTCCCAAATCAATGTAAAGTGCTAAAGAAATGCCTTGGTTTTCAAAAGAATCAAACATCCACAATCTCCAGGTCAAGGTCCTGACCCAGGAAAGCAGATGAATATTCTCCCCAACCCCCTACCCCGAGGCAACATGAGTGCTCAAGCATTTAAGGCTGAAGTGCTTAAGTGCTCCCGTAGGTAGGGGATGGAGACCTTAAACATGGGGGGAGAATCGACTGGGCACCATCCACCCTTTTAGATCTTGGCCGGAGGGAGGTTTTTTCATTTGATTGGTTTTTTATCACTTTGCCTGTGTAGAATTTTCCCATCCAAGGCATATGCAGCAAAGTGGTTTTTAAACACATTGCAAACCTCGGTCCCAAACCATGCCAGGACGATTTCCTTTGGACAAATACACAAATTGTTGTAGGGCTGTGTACAACCCCTGAAGTCAGGACAAATGTACCCCACGCCCTTCATTCAAAGGCTAAGCTAACAGCAAACACTTTCTGATGATTAGTCAGAACTAGAAGGACCTGGGATATTAAGAAAGGCCAGCAAGCATTATGCATCACACAGCTCTTTCCTAAATGCTGTGATGCAGATCTGTTAGTGGGTGAAAAGACGGCTCAAGGTACTGGACCATGAGACCAGAAGCCCCACTTCCAGAATAAAAAAATATGACCTTAGGCAAGTCCTTAACTATTCATTTCTTACACTGTAAAAGGGCAATGTACTTTTCTGCCTTTGGAGTGAAGGGAGACTAAAATCCATTAGTGATTGTGAGGTGCTCAGACACTAAATTCTTAAGTGCTTAGAAACATCAGGAGAGGAATTTTCCAAAGAGACATTACTCAACAGATCTGTGCATGCTTTTTGGTACTGTCATAATGTGTTGTTGTATATCTTTATTCTTGATGTTTTATTTATCACAAAGTATTAAAGGTTGGGTTTCTTTACCATAGTGTATTGACTTGGAGGAGTTCCATGGGGAAAGGAAATGTCTTCCATGTTCTAAGTCTAATAATGTAAGGGAGAGAAGAAGAACCTTATGTTGTCATTTGATTGAGACAATAAATAAATGCTTTCACTTTGGCCCATAGCATACTATCTAACTACTATGTTCTTAGGCCTGCTCAGTCTCATTAACTGCCTTGCTTTTCACCTATTGGGTTTCCTTCTCCTTCTAGAACAGTATTACTAGATACTGAAAAAAACCCCAACAAAATCCAACCAACAGAAAAAAAACTTTTCAAAAATCATTCAGGTCATAACAAAAATAATTTCATGCTTCCCAAACCGAATACCTCTTCAGGAGGGTCCCCTTGACATCAACAGAAATGTTATATTACTGTTTAATTGTCAAGTCCTGACTAAGTCTGTCAATGAGTGACAGTAATAAGGACTAAAAATGGAGCCAGCTTGCAGACACCAGGATCAGCTTAAAGCTGAGGAAAGATGGACATGGGACAGCAAAAATAATTTTAAAGAATGACTTAAAGGAAGGTGAATGTTCTTCAGCTAAGTCTGTATCTAAATGTTACACTTAAGATTTCACAGAAAGATGATTTTTCTTTATTTTCTGTTTTCTCATACATTTGTGTTCTTTCAGGCGTGTAACTTCTGATCATACTCTGGCAATCAATACAAACCTAACGATCTTCTTAAGCCTTAGTTCAGAGTAGGTGACAGAAGATGCACTGCTTTCAGGTCTTTAACAATTTGGGTCCTGTTTCTTAGTATGACACCTTCCTTGGACTGCTGGCTCTGCAGGGATCAGTGCCAATGAGCGAAGCTTTCCCACCAAGGACAAGCATGACCATGCAATCCAGCATCTTGTGTCATGCCTACTGCGTCATGCTATACATCCCATTACACAGCCTGGCTTCTCTTCTCTCTCTTATTATCTCTCAACTCTCAATGGTTGTTCCCTGTGGTCTTCTTTTGGGGCTCTTTTTGTCTACAACAGAGTATCTTAATTTTCTCAGTCAGTACCCTGAAAATGTATGGGGAACTTCCAGATTAAAAGCCACCAAATATTGAGCTTTTAGTACCACCATGAAGCACAGCTCAGACTAAAATTTCACCCTTCTATGGGTTTCATACAGTTCCTTTATACCCCACTTGATACTTGTCCTTTTCATCCAATACTTTGATACAGAATTAACACTGAATTCTTTTTTGTCTGCTCTTGGCTGGCATTGTAAAACACACGGGCTGGGGTTCTGTGTTGTACTGGTATTGACAAGGTATTTAACTCACTTTTGCACCATTTGGATTCAGATCTGATCCCAAAGATTTCTCATTTTATGATTTGTATCAGCCTAAAGAGAGCTCTCTATGGATAACTTTGCAGTTCAGAGCCATAGAGAATTCTTTTGGAACGTATTGCAATACAGCCATATCCCCTGCCCTCTCTAGCAAGCCCTGGGTATTTTGGGAGGTTGGTAGAGCTCCAGAGCAGGCAGTAGAATCAAACTGTATTTAAAGCAATTTTGCTAATAAAACCACACTCATGTTATCATAGAATAATAACATATCCCCATCAATCATCAAAAGACCTACAAAAATAGGGTTATGGCCCCTATGGTAAAGCAAGAGATGCTCAAGTTAAAAATTAGGAAACTCAGGCAAAGACAGTTTACTACTGGTTATGAAAATAGTTGAAGATTATAGTTTAGAAGTAGTTTTATACCATCTAAAAAGGGAAAAAGGTGAGGTCCAAATATCTTCAGATGTTTGGAGTTTTTTTCTTTCTCCTACCATTTACAGCCCTTCTGTTTTATTTTTCAGAAACAAAAGTCCGTAAATTTTGCCTTCTCCCCCACACCCTTTTCCAGAAAGAAATGACATGAAGCTAAATGGTTGTCCTTGGATCTGGTCTACAAAAAAAAAAAAGGAAAGGGGAAGGAATTAGGAATTTGATTTGAGCCATTTTGGCCAATATTTAGAATGGAACACAGAGCACTGTTTTTCTGTTTCTGCCCTTTTCTCAGTTACCCACAAGACCTAAGCCACATTCATGCAATTTGCTCAGCCCACAGCCTGCAATCAATGAGGTCTATGCAAGAAGAGAGCACCTGCCACAGGCTGTTACTGTTTTTATTTATTTTCTGTACTATTGGACCACACAGGAACCTCAACAGCAAATATTGTCTGGAGCACTGTGTGAACATCGACCAAAATGATGGCCCCATCCCAAAGTGGTTACAAACTAAACATAGGACAAGAGACCACAGATGGATACAAACAGAGAGGGAAAATAAAGGAAATGAATGCTCAGTGACAGCAGTATTACCTCACTAGCAGTCTAAGGGCTGTTAAAGCTTTTGTAGACCTCATGGCAAAAGAGACATTTAAAGAGATTCTAGAGAGCTACCAACATAAATCTGAGAGTGTTTATGTAGAGTATTCTCCAAGTATGACAGATACCACAGAGGAGAAAATGAGAATGGGCTTGCCTGGAGATGAACACAGAAGGATGCTAAATCCTAACAAAAGGGTTTTAAGGTTTTAACAGCTTTTAAAGGTGGGAGTTTTCTTCATTCCTGACTGTCTTTAATAATCACCCCTTTTTTTTTTTGCCCTGACCAATTGTATTTACCCATCTTCTCCTCCAAAAATGAATGTAAGAACCAAGCACGGCAGAGCTGGAAATCTGCTCAGACAGGACAGTTACTGCAGCTGCTCTGTTCCTCATTCCTGCCTCCTGACAATGAGAGATGATAGGTGGGATCCCAGGGGACCTTGGAAATGAAGACAGGCAGCTTATGTTGATGTGAGCTAGGGGAGTGGGAGGTAGCACAGTGCTGCCATGAGAAAAGTGACATGTTCAAAGAGACAGGCCACGGAAATGATCTTTGAAGGAACAGCAGCCACATGCAGTATGATTAGGGCAAAGGCAAGCCTGCATGCATCAAGGCCAGAGAAAAGGAGATTGCACGAACTCAGCTGCTAAATAATGTGACCTTAAGCAAGAATTTAGCTGCATGTAGAGTGAGAAAGGTGCATCTTAAAAGCTAGAAGATTTAAGAATTGGAGGTGGGGTGGTATAAGCAGCTGAAAGACTTTACCTCTATGAAAGAGAGGTCATAGCCAATGCTCCCACACAGCTGTGAGTCACAGACAGCATGGCATGCTGTGCACAAGCACAAGTGCAGGGAACAGTAGCAAGCAAGAAGTCGAGGTGTTTCCTCCCTCTCATCTCCTGTTCCACTCTTTTCTCTGCAGCTATTAAATACAGGCAACTACGGAGTAGGTGCCTAGGATAAGCCAACAGTTCAACAAATAATTTCAGTCCCATCAATAATTCTTTTCTCATGTGGTCCAGATCCTATTCAATATACCCATGAGGTTATGTCTCTCATCTAACTCAGAAAAAATATGACGCCTTTCCTCCATGCTCAATAATAAACTGCATAGCCCCTGTGCAGTTTTCTGCTGTATTCCTGGAATAAGATTACCAGCAAGATTAAGGCCTCTTGTTGTGAGAAGAGAGATTTCACAGGATTAAATGTTATCCAGTCGACTTCTGAAACAGAGGATAAAATACAGGAAAGGACTATGAATCATATTACTGAAAATATCACAGACCATGGTGGTGGTACAAGGGATAATGAAAGATCAAAATTTTAAATTATATCCATAAATAAAAAGCAACAGGGGAAAGTACTGCAGGGACTACAGTTGTCATCTGTTGCCAGAAGAGGGCACTCCCTGCTTTTCTTTTTTTATGACTTGAGAGATTTAAATCAAGATTTCCCTTGGTAGCATTTCCCAGACATAAATCAAGCACAAATGAATAACCTTTGATTTATCATTCCTAATGGAGATGTACATCATATTGGCGTGTCATCACATTTCAACATTGGCCATTATGATGCCAATCATATAGTAATTTTCTTTCGTGTCATAATCAGTGATGAAGATGTACGTTTCCATTTGGTACAATTAGATTTTCATGTTTCTTAATAGTAGCTGAGGGCATTAGGCAGAATACCTGTTTTTTCTCTAACTCTTTCGTACTCATATTTTTCTGAAATTGTATCCAAACCGTTACCCAATCACCACCTCGACTCATATGGGAAAAGGTGAGAAAGATTTAAACTGTTATTCCAAACTGCAGAGAAACAGGCATTAATATCCTGGGCAAATATACGGTTTTGAAAAACACCTGGCCTTAATTATTGAAGAGTTTCTTAGTATACTCCATGACATCAGCTTGGGCTTGTCACTAGTGACCTAACCCAGACCACAAACCACAGTGAAGGTGTTCGGCTGAGCCCAATGTCCAGCTGGCCAAGTCAGTGGTATTGTTAGGAATAACCACCCTGGGAAAACCCAATCTACAGAGCTGGCACTGAAACTCTTCTGTGAGCAGAAGCATCCTGCTAGTTTGTTGGATAGGTAAGATGTGTTACTGACATTTAGAACAACTCCTGTCTCTCCTGTTCAGGGCCAGCGTATGATGGATTTGTACAACCTAAACAAGAGAAACAGAAGTTACATTTTCAGATGCACCTGAGCCTGTCTGAAAAACGCCATTATACATGTATAGTGGCTATTTTATCGTTCAAACATTTTACTAAAAGGATCCTTTAGGTTTTTGTCACCTTCACTCTCTGCCCAGACACAGAGAGGCGATGGTGGATCGCGGGGCAGACCGATGCGCTGGGGCTGAGGTCGGGGAAAGTGAGCGGCATCGCTCCGGCCTTGTCACTACAGCCCGACATTCCCAAGCTCGACAAGTGAGCAAGCACAGCCCAGCCCACGAGAAGGACGCCTGTGCCTCAGAGCCAGGCGCTCCCGGCGCCCCAGCGCGGAGCCTGAGCGGGACGTGGCACCGAGGCTCGCCGGTGACCGCGGGGCGCTCGGATCAGCAGCATCCCCAGGGAGGGCTCCAGTGTCACCTGCCGCCGCCGCCTGCTGCAGGTTGTGAGCGCAGGGGGCCCCGCTGCCCCGCACAGTCCATGAAGGCCGAATGGAGCGCCGGGGGAAAAATGGCTTCGGCGGGCTGCAGGGGCACTGCGGCAGGCGACCGGCGCTCCCGCGGCGCCGCCGGCAGGGGCAGGGATGAGGCGCCTCGGGAGGCGACCCCGCCCGCGGGAGCCGGAGCCGCGACGCCCCCGCCTCTCGCGCTGCCTTCCCCCTCCCATCGGCAGCGCGCTCGGCTCCCCCCAGGCCCTCCCGCGGGGCGTTCGCAGCCGCCAGAGCTGCTCGGGGCGGAGGGATAAGCGCTGCGAGCGAGGGATGAACGCCGAGAGCGAGGGATGAACGCCGAGAGCGAGGGATGAACGCCGGCAGTGAAGCATGAGCGCCGCGGGGCCTGGCGGGGCTGGGGCGCCCTCTCGCGGCTATGGCCGGGAGAGGCGCGGGGCCTGCCCGCGGTGCCCTCAGCGGGGAGAGGCGGAGGCGGCCGGCGGCGGGCGCACAAACGCACCCGCAGCGCCGAACGCAGCCGCTCATTTCTCCTCCAAATAAAAGCCCTGCCCTGGCCCTCTGGCGCTAAGGTCTCATTGTGCCAATAGGAATTCTGTGACAAACCGGACCTTGCACCTGGCTGAACATGAGCCAAGGCCAAGGGCATCCTGGCCTGGATCAGCAATGGGTGGCCAGCAGGAGCAGGGCAGGGATTGTCCCCTGTGCTGGGCACTGGTGAGGCCACACCTCAAGAGCTGTGTCCAGTTCTGGCCCCTCACTACAAGCTGGACTTTGAGGGGCTGCAGTGTGTCCAGAGAAGGGCAACAAAGTTGGACAAGAGTCTGGAGCACAAATCTGAGGAGAAGCGGCTGAGGGGAGCTGTTTATCCTGAAGAAAAGGAAGCTCTAGGGAGGCCTTACCACTTCCTACAACTACATGAAAGGAGGCTGTAGCCAGGTGGAGCTCAGCCTCTTCTCCCAAGTAACAAGAAGACAGAATGAGATGACATTGCACCAGAGGGGTTTATGTTGGATATTAGGAAGTTTCCTCCCCAAAAGAGTAGTCTAACATTGGAAAAGGATACCCAGGGAAGTGGTAGGATTACCATTCCTGGAAGCATTCAAAAAATGTGTAAATGTGATGCTTAGGGGGATGTTCTCAGGGTCGGTCTGGCAATGTTGGGTTAATAGTTGTAATCAAGGGCCTTGGAGAAGACATCTCCAGACTTAATGATTCTACAATTGGGTTGTCTCATCTATCTTCTGTGTAAGACAACTTATTTCTCAAAAAGGTTAAGGGCAAATAATTTTCTGGGATCAGAAAATTGGTCATAAAAAATGTCTCAACTTTATATGGGAGCTGTGGAAGGACCAAGAAGCTCTTTCTGGTGCACACAAAAGACAGTCCTTGCCCACAAGGGTAACTCACTGTTGCCAGGAGGCACCTATAGCACATTGGCATTATGAAGGCACCAAGCCTTTGTGTAACAACAATGTTCTAAACATAGAAAACCTGAATTCCTGTCAAATAAATCAGTTTGCATCTTAGCAAAACAAAGTGTGAGTTTCCTGCTTGGTATGGGAAAAGTTCCCAATTATGCTGCTGTCAGGCAAGCCTGGAGGTTTTACCTAGGTACAGAGAACTGCTTTCTTCCCATGTATAGCAGAACTAAGTTTTGCCTTCCACGTTGACCTGAAAACCCATGTTGAACTGAAAAGTTACTGGTTTGTGCCTGGGTTTAAATTACTGTTTTTAAATGCATCTGTTGATGTGATGCAATATGTTTTTTAAATGTATGTGTTGATGTTGATATGGCAAACATCTCGACCTTTTCTACCTCTCTGTCCACAAGCTGTGCAGTGCCCTGCCTTCACAGCAGACCAACCCAGGCACCCCAGCTGTAAATCCACTTACCTGAGTCAGATGGCCTTGAGAACTGATGTAGCACTTCTAATTGCCCTTGTGCTGTGGCTGGCTGCAGAGTCACATTTGACCTGTTCGTGGATGAAAGAAGCTTTATTTGGTGAACTTGAAAATGTGCTCAATTTAAAACTGAATGACAGCAATGGTTCTGATGGTAATCCCATTTCATTTCCTAGTAAAAAATGTTCTACAAAACCAGGATGCCTTATGATGGTAAATATAAATCAGAAAATGCACTCAGTAACCAAAAACCCAGTCCTCATTGAGGATTACTTACACAAATAATTATTTTAGGATAAAGCTTGGGAAGAAATAAAAAGTACCTTTCTTTCAAAGAACAGCGAACAAATGAAAATTAATGCTGGCTACATAAGGCCATGTTGGTTCCCTTTGTGAAGATGGAACCTTTTTCCACTTATATGGGAGTGAGTTAGGGATAACTCCACTAAAATTAGTAGTCACAATAGTGCAGAAGCAGACTGAGGGAAAAATGAGGTTCTTTAAATGCCTACTTGATGTTACTAATGGACGGCAGTAGCTGCAAATGTCACTCTTCCTATTTTCACTTTCAAATTTGTCAGTAGTGTCCTGGTTAAAATTGTACAGTTATGTAGCTGAGGTTTGGATTAAGTTAAAATTATTAGGATTAGAAATGGTGCAAAATCAGAACCTCAGATCTGATCCTCTTTGAATTTCTATGGAAAGGAGTTTGGATTTAAATCCCCAGATGTGAACCCGCTTGCATGTTTAATTCTGGGTCAGTAGGAGTCTAAATTCCTCATCTGGTTTTGTGTGGTTCTAATCCTGCAGTAGCATTTGATTGTGGGATTTTGTGGGGTTTATGAATGAAAGTGAGAGAAAGGAGGGATTTCATGACTGGTGACGAGACTAGTTTCCTATTCAGAGTATGAGGAAATAAAAGACAGTTACTATTATAGTTTTGAGAAATTGTTGGGAATACAAGACATGGGAGGAAAAGTGGAATAAAGAAAGTGTCTGTAAAGTCAGCACAATGGAACTTCACTTTCAGTTAGTTTTAGCCATTATTATAACAAACACGATTAATATTGAAAATGGAAGTCAATGTTTTGAGTTAACTGCTTTAGTTGTCACCATTCAAATCTAAACAAAATATCAATATAAATTAATTTCAATTCTGTTACTTTATCTAAATCCAGGATTTGGCCTACTATGGAATGGTGCATTTAATTCAGCTGGAGAAAATAGAGTCCAGGCTCTTTCATTTGTTTACACTGGAAAAAGCATCTGGTCTGCTGACCTAGGAGTATTCTGGACACAAAAGTATTACCTTGTGTAAGATACAGTTACTACGCTGAGCTGCTCCTAAATTACTAAACCCTTATTTAGCTTTGCTTTTGTGCATGTAGAATTGCTTTTTCAAGAAGTGAAGTTGAGGATTGCTTAGTCAATACTGTAATTAATTTGTGTGATTCTGCAAGAACATCTCCGTTATGTGGTGGGTAAAATTATCGTGCATTCTCTTTTTCACTGTTTTGGAAATGTGCATTTTCTCCTTGTTCGGGCTAAAGTATGTCTAGAAGCATTCCTTTCCCTCACCACATCTCTCATCACTGACTGAAAAACATTGCCATTATCCCGGAGCAGGAAGAATATTGGGTTGGATCAGCCATTTCACTGCCTGTGTGTGTCTGTGAGATAAGGACACAGTATTCAGTCTTTGAAAAGATGTTCTTCCAAGTAGCTTCTGTCTATGTCTCTGTGCCTTTGATTTATCAACTCTCACATGTGACACGTATGTCTAAAAGCCAATATGCTGTATTAGGGCTCAATCCCACACCACTGACGTCAGTGAGAGTTTTATCAATTACTTTAATGAGCATAGGATTAGGCCTTTGTGATTACACAATGAACCAATTATTGGATTTTTCTGTGAATCTACATTAAAACCTCCTTACACATGTGATTTGCAAGGTGGGAGTCAGAGAAAACATTGCTTTTCTGTTTCAGTTTAAGCTCTACTTCAGTACTAAGCATACAGTATTTACATTTGAAATGCAGTGCATTGGTGTAGACAGACACATTTTGCCCTCTACTCCATCTCCCAGTAATGCATGGTTTAATCTCTTCCTAGGCATGCCTTGCCTAAGGACCCAGTATTTTCACAGTCTCTATATTAAAAAAGAATTCCAGCATCTTGTAGAGTGAGACACTCCCCCCAATATACAAACAAGCAAACAAACAGTTTAAAAAAACAAGCAAAAAAAAAAGCCCCCCAAAACAAACAAACAAACAAACCACCTAAATCTAAGACAGAAAAAAGCCTGAGCCTTTGATTTATTTGTCTTGGTTTCATTCACAGTCTTACAAGTATGCCAGCTGTGCTGTAATGACCTGGCCTACATTTTGCCCACAATGCTGCAGATCTTTTTATTTTCCTTTTATTCCTAATCACTATTTATTATCTGAAATTATTATTAATCAGTTGTACAACCCTGAAGAGAGCAAGCACTTCCTCCAAGCCTCATGATCTTTAATATCTGAACTGACCTGACTTTTAACTTTTTTTTTAACATTTTATCTTTCTGAAATCTATTAATCCACAGTTCAGGTGAATGTAATTTTCATGTAACTATGATCTCTGCATCAGTAATTTATGCTTAAAATCAGAAACACTGAAAGTGAACTGCTTCCTCTCAGGGAAAACTTGTGATGGAATTGATGCAGAGCTAATGTTTTCTCATTTACTCCACCATAAATTCACTCTGGCATTTCACTATGTTGCTGCACATCCACATAAAAAGATGGTTATAATAATTATTACTTTTGTCTTGTCTTTGGAAGTACTCTACACAAGGTATATGGAAGCTGCATCGTGTTTTCTTGGAATAAAAGTTTATAGTGTTATTATGCTGGAGTGATTGGAACTGAACCTTCCTGGGGCAGGTTATTTTTATTTATTGGCATGATAAGAGAGCACTATTTATAAGTTATAAAAATCACTAAAAGGTGCAGCAACAGAATCTTACTGTATGACATATACAAACTAGAAATAGTGTTGTGTTCACTCTGGCAAAATACTGTTTCCTAGAGCATCCATTCCACGCTTGTGCAGAAACATACAGATCTTATTTTAAGCTGAGGAAACATTAAATAAAAAGGGCTTTATATGTGGGGTCATTAGGATTCAGTGTAAAGCTCCAGAGTAATCTCATGAAAGTAGAGGTATGATCTAGGGGAGAGACACTGGCTTAGGAGCCAGGGAGCCTGTGTTTCAATCCTAGCTATCTGTCTTGCCTGACAGTTCTGGCCTCTTCATCTCAGCTCTTAGTAATGCCATTTTTCACTTGTTGTCTGTCTTCACTATTCAAACTGTAAAATTGTTATGGCTGACATTATTCTTTGGTGGGCATGTTTAAGGCGCTTACTGCTGTGGAGCTCTGTGGAGTAGATCAGGGATTTTTAGATCTATTCTATCATGAAAATAAAAGAGTCTCCTCTTTAACTGGAAAAAAGGAACAGCAGGATGATGTCAGAAAAAATACCGGAAGGAAATTCATACCTAAATTTCTGATACAAATCTTAAATAGAACAAAGTTTTCTTTATTTAAACTACATGGTTCTAATGGAGGAATTAGACAAAATTTCAAAATTATTCATTAAGTAAATGAAGCCAATTTATCATAGTTCAGATCTGCAAGTCTATTTGTGCTTTTCTCTAGCTGCTGAAATAAGTTACTTAGATTTACACCTGACGTTCATCTATGGGTTAATGACAAATAAGCCCAAATGAAAAATAAGCCCAAATAATTTGGTTTGACTGACAGAGATCAGACAAGATGACTGATACCACCTCAGTTCTTTTCTCCAGCAAGCCCACCAGCCCCTCTGGTGTCAGTATGCTGTCCTTCACATGCAAAACCTGGTGCCTTAAAACACTTCAAGTTGCAACTGAAGAATTGCTTTTGTATTTCTTTTCCAAAAGTAGTTTTATGTAGAAAAAAGTTTTGATCACAGACAAAAAATGAGGCAGAAATGTAGCTGAAGGTGATTGACTTGGGACTGTAACTATTCAAATGAAAGCATTCTTCATTGTTTTGATACCTCTAGATTTTTGATGATTTCACAA
Source organism: Anthoscopus minutus (assembly GCA_013399455.1). Classification (NCBI taxonomy): domain Eukaryota; kingdom Metazoa; phylum Chordata; class Aves; order Passeriformes; family Paridae; genus Anthoscopus; species Anthoscopus minutus. The sequence goes on along the minus strand of VWYI01020956.1, from coordinate 54,790 downwards.
AATGTTGGCTGAAGAACTTGTTCTATTGACAAACAAGTAGAGTTACTTGTGTCCTATTGTGTCCTACAAGTTAGCCTTAATGATTTTTTCATCCTTCTCCTTAATTTTCAACTTTGTTTATTTTCCTTCTTCCTTTAATTATCTCCAATTATTTTTATTTTTGTATTCTTGCATTTTCCCTCAAAACATCTATTTGCACCTTTATAAATTCTAGCATTAATCACTGGTCTTAAGACATAATTGTTTTCCAGAAGGAGGGCTAGATCTACTTGTGCTTTTAGCTACTTTGTGCTGTTCAGCTGATGGAAAGCATCTATAAAGACATCTTAATCAGTTAAGCCTGATTTATGATGAGAACTTGGCCTCTATGCTTCTTTTCTTGTTTCCCTTCTTTTTTAGTATTATTTTTCCTGTTTTTCTTGAGAAGAGTCCCTTATTATTCCATAAAATTTAGCCAAGTAATTAAAGAGTATTCATGAGTTGGAAATAAATTCTACAGTTAATCAATAATGTATTCAATTAATATTTATCTTCATTACTCAAACATCGCAATTACTACTGTATTCTTTTCTTTAAGGTTCTCTTGTCATATTCTACAAATGATCTTTCTACAAATGATCTTATTACTTTCACAAAAAATCTTCTTACTCTTTAAAACCACTAATGTATAAGCAAAGATTATCACAATAATTATAATCCCAGTAAGTCAATATAGATACTCTATTTGCCAAATTAACAACTGATTTCTTACTCTTTGCAGTATAAAAATACTTATGCCAGAAATCTTTGCTTCCTATTTAAAAGCCAGTGCTAGCTAAATCCAGATCTTCAGGGCCCAAAGAGCTCACACAAAATCTTGGAAGTGCCTGAACTTGGTCTCAGATTTTTGTCAGTGAGATCCTGATGGGGTGTCTGTGTGCCCATTCTGTGGGCACTCAAGCCATGAGGCTCTCTTAAAGTCCCACTAGATGCCACACAGTGCACCTCTGGTGGAGATGCCACCACCAGCAGCTGGTGCCACCTGAGTGATGCCTTCATTCCCAGCCCAGAGTGTTTAACCAACACCTGGGATACCTCCACACATTGCTCTTCAGGGGATCTCAGCCATCACAAGGACTGTGTAAGAATGCTAATGTAGCATGTTGGGATTAAAAAGGGATTATCTTCTTCAAAAGGGTCTCAGGCTTCAGAATAATTATACAGAAACTGATGACAGTAAAAGCCTAATGGATTGAAAATGTAACAGAGAGAAGGCAATGTGAGCTTCTAGCTCTGCTCTTCTGCTTATTTTTTATAGTAGATTTTCAGCAGAGCAAAGAAAACCAAAGTTCCCTCTGCAGTCAAGCACTCCAACCTTTCATTATATCATAGCTCTTGTTCTGCATTTATATTCAGCCCATGAGAGGTGGAATACCTTCAAAGGCATGTTGAAAATGGTTCTTTTCTAAATCTGGAAAAACACACGGTCTTATAGGAGAAGTATTCCTATCCAAACCATAGGATTCAGCATACATCTAGTGAATCTAGCCTTAATTCTCCTAATTTTCGGTGGTACTTGGTTTTAAGAACCACCAAGTTTAAAGAAGAAAGGAACCTAGCTCTAGACTGTTCTGTGGGTATAGGAACATCAAGAAGGAATCACCTTCACAGATAATGAAGACTGCTGGTGTCCTTATCTTGGAACCAGTACAACGAACATTAGTGGTTCCTGAATTACTACTTCAAGGATGCATTCCTTAGTGGCAAGACTAGATTCAATAAAAATGTATTTCTCGGTGACTTCTTGAAAATGGGAACCTTTTTCATAGTGCACTGATAAAAATTCTTCTTTGTATGGATAACAGATGCCATTGTAGGGACAATGAAATGATTCCATCATATTAATTTTTCTGCAACACCATCAGCTCTGATATCTCTTTTCAGGCACAGTTTATCAGCCTCTTAATTCTAAGCCAGTGATCTATATCTGGAGCTATTTGAATGTTTCTTTTTATATTGTTTCTTTCTCTTCATGACTCATAAAAATCGCCATTACCATTTCTTTCATTATCCACCTATGCTGAGCAGCTTGCACGTAAGATTTTGACGTACAATGCAACCGTTTCTCATTTTTTGTTCTTTGTCCTTTCTGCACAGATTGCATCCATCAATATTAACATTTCAGGTCTCTGATTTATCTCATTACAGTTCTACATTACCAGCTAAGCCATAATTTCCTTTCTGTAATGTCACTTGGAGCTCATTTCCTATACACTCTGCATGTGTATATAGACAATTATGGGGTTTATTGCTTCCTTCCTACTGGCCTTGGCTTTTCTCCTTTGTCTTCATCTTCCAGCATTCAATATTTATAGAAAGAGCTCTGCAGTGAATTGTAACATCCCAATCTAAGTTCACAGCTGCCTGAAATAGCATGGCAGCACTAGTATTCTGTATTTTCTTGTTCTCAGGTGGATGGTTTTTAAATATGAATTGAAATACCTGCCCTTTCCACAAATCTCAGGATGTGGCCATGCTTCTGGTCCCACTGGAGTAAAATACATGAGTGACAACTATGGCCCACCAGTTTAAGGCTCACTTATTTTGCAAAGCAAGAACAAGGCAGTTTGCACTGACTTTGCACTGATCATTTGTGAGCAGAAATTCCTCATAAAGACTGACTTCCCAGTGGTTGGAAAGGAGACAGGTTACAAGAAGGACTCCTTTTACCCAGGACAGCAAACCTTTGACAAACCACACACATCACTGAGGCTTCCTGTGAGAAAATCACTCTCAGCACGTTTTGATTAGAAGGGCAAATGTGGCCCAACACCAGCTGGAGGCAGCCCCTAAGGGATGAACAACTCTCTCATGCCTGGAGGCCGAGCATGTATGGACACACACATGCCAGGTTATACTGAAGGACTCCATTTCTCTCCTACCTGGAGGCCATTCCAGCCATGCAGCTGGAATAACACACATGTCCAGGCTGCCCTGAGAAGGATGGCCTTTTAAAGTGTGACTCTATACTTTGTCTCAGCGCTCATATAAAACTTTGGGCTTTCACATAGTCCCCATCTTCAGCTGAGCTGCTCAATGAAAACTGCACTGCCTTAGCTCCACTCATTGAAAAGAAAGACTGAAAACTCTTGCAGAACCTCTCTTTTCCAAAAAGTGGAGGTGCTTGTATGCTTCAGTTTGTCCACTGGAGGGCAACATTGCCTTAAAGAGAAAAAAGAGTTTTTCTCGGTTACACGGAAAGGTGAGTGAGGTGACACAGACGCACACAGGGAAAACACATAAGAAATTCCCAGGGTGATGCTTCACGAGCAGAAAAAAGAAAATGTCTACTGCAATGCTAAGGAAGTATCTCAGACTGCAACATGGAATGGAGATTACACGTAGAAACTTCCATTCTCTCTCTAGGAACTAATTCACAGAGGGCTTTATTAATTTGAAGCAGGGCATTAGCCCTGTTGTCCTTAATCAGACTAGACATTATACAGACCGTATTTTATATATACAGTATTAAAGTTTTGCTGAAGGCTACGCACTCAGAAATTATTCCTTCCCTGGGACAAGCTATTCAAATCAAAGGGAAACTGTAGAGATGGGCTGCTATTCTTGGGAGGACCAAGAGGGAAAGGAGGGATGTGTGGCAGGCCCTGAACAAGTAGACGCTTGAGGTAGAAACCTTAGAAATGGATAAGAGTAACTGTAAGAAATCTGGTGGCAAAAAGAGCTAAGCAAGAGTTCCTTGCTAAGAAGAAATTTGCAGGTGTGATTAGAGCCAACAGTGGTCAAGTGTCTTCCTTGGACTGATGTGACAACTAGCACAGAAGGGAATTTCTTCTGCTTTTGCCTGTCATATTTTTCTTATCTTTCATCCCTGCTGAGGGAGACGGCGTCTCTCGTTTATTACCTCTGCTGCCACAGTAGGATTGTTATTCCTGTCCCTCCTGATGGTGATGTAATTATGTCCCCAGAGAGCCGTGCCTGCAGGCAGCAGTGCGAGCCTGCTGAGCCTTTCCCGGTAAGGATGTGCACTCTGGTGGCTGCAAACTGTGCTGCTGCCCACTCAGTACCCATTTCAGATATTCCTGCTGGGGCCCACAGGGGAAACAACAGGCTGCATGCCCACTTAGCAGTTGCATGCTGGTAAATGAATTGGTGTTAGAAGTACCTGAAGACTTTTGCTAACAATAACATGGCTTGCCAGAGGTTTATAATACAGTTTTATAATTGGATTTGAAAAAAAGAGGCTAGATTCACACTGTGCTCTGTGGGAGCATCCCTTTGTGCTGGTCTGGATTGCTGAAGAGAAATGGGATGTGTGCACACACTGGTTCAGGTGGCATTGGTTAGATAAGCAGCAGTTGTGCCTCATCTGCAGCCTCATTTGATCCTGCTGCAGGGCTGTGGTGGCTGTGACAAGCACTGCTCAGGAGCCCAGGGACAAGGCAAGCATGTCAAGTCTCACATATCCTATGTAAAAATCCATACTTGGCCTCTGCCTGCCTGCTACACAGCCCCGTGCATGCCCCGTCTGCAGCACCGCATTGCCAAACGCCTCAAACACCTCCCTGCACACCCACTGGCGCTCAGAAATGGCAGCATTTGAAGTAGGGTGAAACTCTAAACATTTCTGACTGTGATGCTGGCTTAACTGCCTTATAAGCTAACTTTCCCATTCACTTTGTCTAAAGAGCCCCTAACATCAGAAGTGCCCAAACCTTTCAAATCTGGAAAAGCCGCTCTCTTTCCTTAAGAATATCTAGACGTGTATCCTTCCACAAACAGCTCAGAAATTCTGTGTTGGCAAGTGTTTTGCACAGTCAAAGAATGCCTTGTCCCACGTAGAAACCAGAGAAGGCCTCTGAGATAATACAAACAGATTTATCAAAATCTGACTATACTCGGTATTGACTCTCTATCTGTACTCCTTTGCATTCTTTACTTTTCATTTTGCAGACTGGGAAATGTAGGAATATATATCTTAAAGCTAAAAGTTCGTGGTTTTCCCACCAATGAGGAAAGATAAATGCACAAATCTAACAACTATCCTGCTATTTTTGTAGTTCTGGAAATGCAGTGAGAATATTGCTCCATTCTGCCAAGAGAGATGTCAGGGCTCAAGCATGTGGGAACTGTAACATCCAGGAGCAGCAAATTTAATAGGAAAATATAGCAAAGAAACTGCTTTTGGGGCAAACAGATTTGGTACTTGCTTGCTTGTAAGCAATTCACAACCTGTACAGGATCTTGAACGCTAAGTACCTACTTATTATCTCAGACTGACAGCAAGATATTCAGTCAAATAAACACATCAGAATGCAGATTATGTACTATGTCAGGACAGAGTTTCCCAGGGTAGCAAACTTGTGGGAAGTTGCTGCGTGCTACAGGTGCTCACGGCCTTGTGCTCTGCAGAAATGTCATTGGAAGGGCATCCTCAAAGGCAGGTTTGGCTTCTCCCGCTGCCACCAAGGATTGAAGGTACAAATGGTGCTGTCACAGAAGTGTGACTGCTGTTGCACTTCATTAAAAGCCCAGGGTTTGAGTGGCCAGTAACACTGTTTTGAAAGAAACCCTGAGAAAAATAACACTTGCTCTGAGGCTTTTTTTAAAAGGAAGCAGTAACAAATCAACCTAAGGAGTTCCCCGTGCCCTGCTTGTAAGCAGTGTGGGAATGGCATAACATACACAGCTGATTTATGTTATCTGCTGCCAAACTGTTGTGGCTAATATTAAGCACTTCCAGAGCATAATTTATGGGTTAAATAGCCTGTTTAATAGCCTATCCACAGTGCTTGATCATGTCATCACTGCTTAGAGAAACAAATGCATAGAGCTTGCTTCTAGAGCCAATACATTGGTCTCTTCAGATTTGCATGCATAATAATTCTCTTGGCTAATAGCTGCCAACATACATTTATTCCAGTAATACACCCTGCTTACTGTTCTGTAATTCCATAGCGATAGAAAGATTGACCTGTTCAACTACTGTGGTGATTTCTTCAAAAATCAGAAGCCTAAAAACATAAATGTTATCATAAACAGGGCCAGGGTCTTTAGTTAATAGCAGACTACTTTGAAATAGCACCTTAATTTATTATACTTCTCAATTTCTTCTTACTTATGGTGTTTTGCTTACGGCTGAAGTAAAATCGTACCATCAGGAGCCTGAAATCTTCTCTTTTGTTCCCCTCAAAGGCCAGTGCACACCACATAGTGCAAGTGCTCATGAAGGGTTTCCAGAAGCTAACTGAAAATGAGATCCTGGGGTGTCAGGGCCAGGATTCATCTGGGGAGGAGGGAGCAGCTGGTGAAAAGCTCCCTCCACATCCCTTGTCCTCTCCACCTCCATCATCACTCTTCTGTCCAGCATAACGTTTTTGTTGTCTGCCTTGGATGTGCAAAGCTTTGTAGTTTCAGTCAACTCTTTCAAGGGGGCTCAGGGGGACAGAAACCAGAGAGGCCAGAAGGGAGGCATCACCTATGGCAACCAAAGTGACAGCTGCCGCAGCCTTTCATGTCACAGTTTTACAGACTCCAGAGGGGAAACATCTCATAAAAGATAACCATGTATGTATATAGCCAGAAGGTTTGGGGGTATTTGTATTCTGGGCAAGATATTCTCATCTTCTTTAGTAAAAGATGAAAACAAAATAAATTTGCAGAAGCTGTAATAAACAGAAAGTCATCTCATGCTTTGCTGTGGTGCCAAAATACATGACAACGCCAGTAAGGGACGGAGACACATCCCCCTGTTCCTGAAGAAAGTCAGTTTCAATTAACACTGGCTCTTATTTCAGGTCTGCACAGATGCCTCATGAAATTACATGCAATTCCTTTGAAACGTAGAACTTATGCTGCATGTGATCAAAAAAGTAATTTGAAAATGCTATGTGTTCTTTGGGAGGAATTCATTACTTTACATTTGAAACTTACTTCTGTCCAGTTCAGATATGATGGATGCAAGTCACTTATAGAATGAAACCTTTTTAATTTTTAGTTTTCACTGGAAAAAATGCAAGGTTTTTAAGAGGATATAGAGCTATATTTTGTATTAATTTTACACAGAACAAATCTGTTTGCCATAATGCCTACTTCTTTTCCATATCATTCATTACACAGTGGGACAATAATGGCTAAAGTGTGCCCTGCCTCAGGCAGAGTTTGACAAGGCATGTATCTGCTGAAGCCAAGCAAAGAGTGCTTGGTATCAATTACTGTACTTCAGACTAGACTCATACATTTTGTCAAATACCAACCTCTTCAGCAGTTTGTCTGTAATCCTCAGTTTCTAAATATTCCTTAGTCTGGGTGGTACATTTAAGTTTTTTGTCCTTTTTTTCTTTTAACCAGTTGTTAGGTATTCAAGGCAAGAGTTATTAAGAGGATAATCTGATTGTATCTTTCCTAACATCCTGTGACTGCTACCAGTGACCACAGTGCTGAACCAGAAGGCTTTGAGTCAATTCTGCACACCAGACCACTGTGTACCTAGCATCCATAGTTGGAGTACCTAAGTGGAGATACGATATAGGTTGAAATATTTTCACATTTCCAAGTGCACTGTCCTTTATAGATAATTTAACATTGTGATTTCATCCCCAAGGTTATGTGCAGGCAGAGGGCTTGCTTCAGTGGCAGCAAGATACTGGCAAGGACACAAAACACTGTGTGCCCTTCAAGGCTTTCCCATTTGCTTGCCTTGCAATTTCTTTTGTGTGACCCTTTCCTTTATGACTGAAATGAAAGAAATTCATTTGTGAGAGTTAAAAAACAAAGGCGAAGGAATCAGTTTTTTGAAGAAGCATACATTTCTCCAACAGCATCAGAGGAAAAGTGAAACTTAAAGTGGACTTCTTTTTATGAAACTTCCTTTTGCTGTGAAAGTCTTGATTTAAAAAGCCAGTGCTAGGCTACATTCATGGAGCAGGGAGGAGAGTTTGAACATACTGTTTTCTGCTCCCTCTAGCAGCTTATTTTTCTGCGATATAGTGAGTAGTGTGTGGGTTTACAGAAGGTTTCTAGCTGCTCCTGCACTCCCCCATGTCTGAGCCTAGTGCCTTCCTTGGAGGCACCCCACTGTGCCCCAAGAAGCCTTTCAGGCCCCACGCTCTCACTGGCTTTAGCACAGTCTGAAAAACAGAACCCTTCCCAGCCACCGTTGGGATGTTTCTGAATTTCCCCCCTGCTCAGGGTGACATCCCTCCCATGGCCTGAGGGGCAGTATAGTTATTGGGACCTCTGATCTTCAAAACATACCTTTTAAAATGGACCAGAGGATCTAAAATCTATAGGACAAAATCTTTCCTTGATGTTTGCTTTCCCAGGAAAACACAGGCTGTTGAACCTCCCTCTCAAAAGTGGCTTTAGTGAAGCAATGACTGTGATGGATTATTAGAGAGTAATGGGATTGTACTGCTCCTGCAGAGAGCTCCATCTCACCTTTGCTGCTGATTTGGAACAAGTGGAACAAGGTTTTCCTGGTCTGTAGCTCACTTAGCATTAAATCATCCATCAAGTTCAACAAGCAACAGCCAGCAAGACTTTATTCAGCCTCCTCGAAGCTCTTTCTTGTTCTTCATTGTCCAACAGCTTCTCCATGTGGAATACAGTTTGTATTTTTTCAAACTAATTTTATGAATTTCAGCCCACTTACAAAATACATTCACATACAAAACAAACATTGACCTATGCCAACTTATGATGCCTACTTTGTACAAAGAAAACCTCAAAAAGTAGATGCTTTCCTCTTTGTCTCATTATTTATCTATGCAAATGTTTAGTTAGAATAAACATAACAAAAATTAATTAAATATAGTTTGGGGAAATACAATAGTGTTTATCACTACCAAGAGTTTTCTGGATGGTGTATGGGGAGTTCATATGAAATTACCATTATCTTCCCCTCCCAAGACTAAAATTTTGTGTGACTTGTTTTTTGGATCCCAGAGGAATGAAGGACACTCTCATGAAGCAGACTAATTCTATTTCATCCATAAGTAATATACTCAACTTTGAAATGACTGCTAATATTTTGTATTTCAGGGGTTTGTGTTTCTCTCCCAAATGAGTTAATTACTAGATTTAACAACAACAGAAACATCTTTTCTTAAATGTTCAGCTATCATTCTAGCAACTTTAAAAAAAAGTAGCACTTAGTCATCAGCTGAATTCAGTTAGCAATATTAATTGGAAGTGTCACTGATTTTTCCCACTTACACAGTCAAATGACTGGAGTGAAAAACACCTAGGAGGCATCACAAGACTGAAGGTTGAAACAGATCAGAAATGATGGAAACACAGCATTGGGATTTGAGTTTCACTTGGCAAATGTTTGATGTACACTACAGTCTTGCTCAAAGCATGACATCTAAGAGAAATAGTGGTAACAACTGAAGGAAAATATCTTCTGCAAATGTTTGTGCCAAAGTTTTGCACTGACTTTCAGAGCTGGTCTGCCAAGGGAATCGGGTGAACCAGTCTTGGTTTGATGGTTCCAGTTCACTGTGGGAGTCAGCTACAAGATGCAGAGCAGAACATGAATTGTGTTCCCTGAAGTGGGGAGGGCTTCATGATACCAAACACATCCTCCTGTTCTGTCAAGTGTGAGAGATCCCCTTCCCACACCAGGCTGGCTCCCCACCACTCCCCCTGGTCCCTGCTCAGGAACTGAGGCAGCACACCCTCAGCTAATGATAGCCTCAAGCCTCCACTGAGTGCAGAGATGCTGGAAAAAAAGGCAGGAATGAATAAAAGCCTGAAGTCCAAGGGAACACAAATGATGTACTTTCCTGGCTGCCTTCAATAACTGTCCTGGCTGTTCCTGATGGGCACCAGGCTGCCAGTTCTGCAGAGCCCCTGAGCAGCCTGGCCAGAGCCCACATCTGGCAGGCAGGGATTGCCTCAGGCCTGCCATTTCCTAAACCCTCCATATTTTCCCTGCTGCTGTGGTGCCATGTGAGTGGGCTCAGGGTAAGCACAGGCAGCAACGCTCTGTATTATCCTGCCCAAAGCGATGGGGAGGAGGCGCTGCTTGATGTGGACAACCAGTGCCAGTGCTCCTCTGCCTACAGGGCTGGGGTTTTTAAAATCAGAGACAGTGAAGGCAAAGCAGGAGTCTAAACCAAAGTGTTTGCTCTCTGTCTGCACATTCCAGAAATAATTTAGGGTAATAAGCATGGCCACAGAAGTTTCAATTTCTGAGTATCATTTTTAAAAAATATTCATGGCTCTATTCACAATGTAATTGTGCAACCACAGATCTTGTGCGGTAGCGAAACAGGATTTTACTTTGCTTGTCACTTTGATGCAGACATACAAGCAGATAAAAAGCAAAAGAAGACCAAGCTGTCAGTAGATGACCAACTCTGTTTATCTTTGTCCCTTACTCAGAATTATAGGGAAATATCTTGCATTTAGAATGTTTTCACTAGTTCTTGTTAGCAGAAAACAAAGGTAAGAGACTGTAACTGCTTTGAAAGGCAAAAACAAGCCTTTAAGTACTGTGCTATATTTGCCAGGAAACTCTGGTGCCTGCTTTTAAATTATATACTCCTCCACAGTTTTCTTAGTTTTAGGCATAACATTAAGAAACATTTTTCCCAGACCTTAATAAATACATATCAGTAAGTCCCTGCACATATTTGACAAACATACTGGAAGACTGAATTTTCATGACTCCACTCTTGCTGTACTTACATCTCTTTTACTCCACTCCTAACACTGGGTGCACCAGTGTTACACACTAGGTGTATTCCTCAGGCATTTATTTCCTTAGGGCCCAAGCCATGCACACAGGACAGTAATTCCTTCAGCAAGTGCTGGGGTAAGGACAGATGTCCTGTGCAAATGCCCAGTTACACTGGGCTGCAAAGTCCTTGTACTAGAGGAATTGCACTGGCTTAGTTTAGCTTGAACCATTCAAGCAAGCATATGCTGACTCCCTGCACTCTGGTGGTCCTTGCTCTGACCAAGCAGCTTTGTCTCTGCTGGGCTACAGGAGCAGATCCCATCCAATAGAATCAATGGCTAAAGTGCCAGCAGAGGATTTTCAGTAAGAGCCATCTCTATCCTCTTTATTTATACCACAACTACTTCCACTGACCACCTGCAGCCTGGTGAGTGAGAACAGAACCCGACCCTTTAGCAGCTTTTGTTACCATCAGCAAAGGAAGTAAACAAGATGTGTTTTCTTGTAAACAAGAGTTGCCAAATCACTCTTCCTCTCTTCATGTCACCCAAGATTAGTTAAATTAGAACTATCCCTCTTCTACTGAAGCTCCTAAAGACAAAAAGTACTTAATTTGTTCCTGCTCTGTTGTGAAAACCTTCAGGAGAGTTAAATACACGGTATGGAGCAGTGATCCATTGTTAGGAGAGATGAGATCTGTGATGTGTTTATAACACAGGTTATAATAGGTTAAAACAGGTTAAAATAACACATGCATTATAGAAATTGAATGTATAAAATAAGCCAACTTCTGTGTTTGACTCATTACTTTTTTTGTCTTTTTGAAAATAGTGAAAATTGTGCAAGTTTTTATTTTTGGAGTGTTTTTCTTCATCTACCTTCATTTGGTTTTGTTTTACAAATATAGTTCTTGAAAGTTTGAAAACTGTGGAAAACCTGTTAAAGGCCATTCTGAACTACCCAGGAGGTTGGAGGACAAAAAAGAAAGGAAGAGCTTCCAAGATATATAATCAAAATACATTGTTTTAAGCATTTTGTTAATACCAACAAATAACAGACAATAGAAATAGAATAAAACTCCTAACATCAGTTAGGAGATCATAACGCACATGCTCAGTGGTATCCAAATGGTCTTCCAGAAAGAAACTGGAAATGACCAGAACTGATATTTTAATGTCTAACTGGACAATTCAGGGGCAGCAAATCCCTATTTAAAGACACTTTTTACACACTGTGAAGCAACTAATACAGTGACAGGTTCAATTAATCAGAAGTCTTTGCAAATCAACTCACATTATACTTTTGCATTCATATTATTTGTTCAATCATGTCATGAAACAATTAGGACAAGTAAAACAGAAGATGTCCAAATTTAGCCTCCTTTACTACATGTTTATGCATTTTTAATTTTTCCTGGCAAGGAAAAATAAAATTGAATTGGTGAGCTTAAAAATATCAGAAAGAAGCATATGAATATAAAGTGACCAGCAATACATTTAAACTGGGAGATCATATAATTTCTAACTACACAAACTGTGGAGTTATAGAGCAGTGTTCCAAGACAAGTAGAGAGGGTAAAGAGCCAAAACGTGGTGGTGTTCAGCTGGTTTGTGAAAAGGATGATGTGTCAGGCTTGCCTGCTAGGGACAGGGATGGGACTTGGTAATTCAGGAGATTCATACAGTGAGTGATTATTGTCTTTGTGTTAGCCAGCTGTTCAGTCTGCTATCACCACATGACAACTACTGCTAGAAACAGCCAGCTTCCCTTGGTGAGCAGAGGGGTGGGAAACAGGGCAAGAAAGAGAACTTCAGATGCTGGCCAGGTCCAGAAGAGCTAAGCTTCTAATCTAAGCTAAGCTTTGCCATGAGAAACAATGCAAGGCTTGTCAGGGACTGAAGTGCTCAGTACCAGGGAAGAAATGGGAAAACACTCCTTGCTTTATTTGGCCACTTAACACTCCAAGACATCCAGAAAGGTTTGGAAAGCACTAAGTGTCACAGCTCTTGTTCCAATAAACAGACTTTTCTTCCTGTAGGCCTGGTATTTTCAGTTTTCTTCATGCTGAATAGCTCCTTAGGGTTAGCTCTTGATCTTTTTACTGTATCTAAGTATTATTTTCCTGCAGAAGCAGCTTTACCATGTTAGTGAGCCTGCTTCTGCCCCGTGCAGACAGACCTACGGAACACACACATACAAACGTCCAACTCAAAGGCAAGTGTCAGAACGACCCTCTAATATTTAATCTGTTTGACCAAGGACCAAAATCTGCCAAAGCAAATGCAGCCATAGCAGTTTGCCTCAGAGGGAACAGAGTTAAGCAAGCCTCTTAACCACAACAAAATTAATCTCTGAGTACTGTGCTAAGAGCAGCAGCAAGAGATAACAGTGAAATATATTCTGTATACTGTGAAACACTTCAGGATCAAGTACTAACAGTCTACTAAACTAGAATACAATAAAATTTTGCTTGAGACTCATTCATCTGATAGTTGCATTAGATTGCAAAAGTCTGGTTTACCTCACAATCAGTCCTGGGGAGGTATTCAGCCATGAAAGCAGGGATTAAAAAAGAGTCAGATAATATATAAACATGAATTTTTCAGGCCAGAAACAATAACATATGCAGCTTCCTTAATATCACCTAGTTAGGGCCTTACTTTCCCTGATTCCCAAAGAAGTTAATATAATTACTTCAGCCCAAGATTATGTCCTGGGATCTTCAGTTACTAAAGAAGATGCAAAGGGACCATCAATCCTGATGGTTTGGGCCTGGCTAATTTTCAAGCTTGGCTTCTGTTCATGAGGCTCTGTTTATAAGACCTAGATGATAAAATGTCATTTTTCCTCTCCTGCCTCCTTAATTCAGGGTGAAATTTGAACACTTGAGAACTCAAGTTAGGAAAATCTAATTACAAAGCTTGAGTTCAAAACCTTATTTAGAGTTTGGGATGGATCATAGTCCACATGTACACTTCTCCAAAGGCACATTTTATATTCTAGTTATATAACTCAGAGTTCAGAGCAAGAAAGTTTCTTCAGTATTATCTAGTTAGGCTTTAAGTCTAATGATGCCTCAGCTATGGACATTTACCATAACATCCCATACTTCTATTCCAGCTCTTTTTAATTAGAAACGGATTATTTCTTCCAGTGGAGTTACTGAGAGGAATCTGTTTTCACTTAGTACTTAGGCCAGAAATGTTATTGCCACCCCTGCTGTAATTGTCTTCTAGCCTTTATTAGTTTGTATCGATCTGAGAATCCATATTTTTGGATGCTTTCTAAATCTTTCTGTTTGAATTCAGCCTAAAGTGAAGTAAATGAAATAGATTTTACTCCATCTATTTTTCCTCCAGTACACTCTTGAACCATATAAAAATAGCTTCAGCTCCTTTACAGTTCAGATTTCTCACTTTGACAGACTTAATATTAGTTCACTGCCACACACCTCCAGAGCCAAGCCCCTGCAGCACAGCTCAACAGAATAATAAATACTGGAGGAACGAAAAATAATCATAGTACAGCTACAACTGCTCATTACAAATTTATCTCTAGTGCTATTTATCTACTGCTTCCAGCTTTCTGCCCCATCCCAGCCAAACCTTCTGCATGCACAGCAACAGAAATCACCCCAAACCCTTGGCTGCTGTGACTGCTGTGATGAGCTCTGAACCACACACTCCTACATGATGCCTCAGAAGTCGGTGGCCACCTTGCTTTATAGACTGCTTGCTTTCCTCCCCATTAGTCTTCAAGGGGATAAACAGGCAACTGGCAAACTGCAGGGCAGATAGAGGCTGTGCTCAGTTATCAAACTCCCTTAGGCTTTTGACTGCTGCTGCTTTGCTATCCCTTTCAGAGGTGTCAGTGGCGCACATCTGCAGGCACAGGGTTGGAAATCAGGAGACATAAGCTTTGCCAGCAGTCTGCTGCACGACCTTGAGGAGCCACTTCAGCTTATTTGACTTTTATTTCTACTTCTGACCTTTGTTGATCTCTTTTTGATGAGAATATAAATCTGGGACAGACATAGTCTCCTGCTATACTGATAAATGGCATCAAGTACAACATTACCAGCTCTTTCTTGCATTTTAGATGTTATTGTAATATAAAAAAGGAGCAACTAAATTAATCACGCGTCCTGTCAGTACCATTAGCTCTCTTAAATCAAGAAATGGTTGGTGGCCTGATGATGTTGAGGTGTGTGATATCAGCCTAAGGTCATTATCCTCAGAATAGCCTAAACTGCACAGAATCATCTGAAGTGCTTTTAACTTCTGGGGGCTTGAGCCAGCAGAACTGGAAACCTCTTAGTGCTTCTCAAAAGACTTTCAGTGCTATGCAATGACTGGTTCTCTCAAGAAGCATTACTAGACAAGAAAATTACTTATGGCCTACTAGGAGAGAGAGGTATAGTTGAGCTTTCTGGAGCCATTTCATAGTGCAGTGTCTCAGAGCCATCTGGGCTTTGACAGTGATGGATCTAACATGACTGTACTGCCTTGCATTTCCTTTCTCAGTTCCTTGCAGGGACCATGGATTGCCAAGCCCATCTCTGAGGCAAGTTGGCTTTTTGGCTGACCCAGAAAACAAGGGCAGTGCATAAATGCTTGGCTACATAGGTTTTTATGGAAAACATCTCATTATTTGTCTCTCATAACACTCTAAGCGCCAAATGCTGAGGCCATCCACTCTGTAGGACTCGGGAAGTAACCCTGGGCAAACTGAGGGCTTTTAAATCATTTCCAGCTGAAAGACTTTTTCCATCCAGTCAGGAAAGAAGCAGTACATGCTAATTTCTACCAGCAGGGTTCTGGTATAGTTAATTCGACCACCTGTGTGTTTGCCCAGGGCTCACACATGCTGTGCTGTCTATATGATTTCATATGGGCTGGGTTTTGTGCACTTATGAGGCTGATAATTACATTATGTCTTGTTTTTTGGGGGTTGGTTTTTTTTCCCTGAAAACCTGCTTGTTTTCTTCTGTATTTGTTTCTGTTCTATCTAAACTGCCTTTGCTAATTGCAAGCGCACAATATGCATTATATTTGGGCTCATTTAGTTATAGGCTTCGCTTCAATTCTTCCATTCAACAGCTTGTCCCAGGTTTGATGTATTTATGAAGGAGGCCAAAGACCACTGGCACACCAGTGTCAATGCCCAAACTGCCTAAAAAATACATTTTTCTTTTCAGAAGGAAAAATCTTTCTAAGTGCTAACATTTAAGGATGTGTATTATCAAGTGTAAAAGCTCATTCCTTCTGTAGAAAGGCCACTCAGTCCACACGTACATCAATGACAAAAATGCTTTATGGAGCTGTTCCTCAGAAAAAACGGCTCATAAAACCTCCATGCCAGTCTCCTGCCATCAGCAGGTTCCCCAGCCTGTGCAGGGCTGATTTGCTCATTTTATGAGTTCTCCCCCCCGGCCTCTCACATTCTGTTTCAATGCTGGTACATGAAGGCAAAGCAGAAGGCAGTATTCCCTGGCTCTTTCTCGCAGCTTAATAGCAGTGAGCTGCTGGACACAGCTGTGAGAGTGGAGCTGGGAGTTCACTTTGTACCTGGGAGCTGGCAGATGCTCCAGCCAAGCTTCAATCCAAAAGCAGCTGGGTACATATTTCACTGAAAGAAAGTTATTCTAAGAAAAAGCATCAGAGATAATACTGAAGTGAGGTTCCTCACTCAGTTTTAGGTTTTGCATTTGCCTGGGGGCATTTTGTGTCAGAAAAGCATAATTCTTCATAAAAGCAACAACATATATAGATGTTTTCAGCTATTATAGCTTTACCATTGCAAAGGTGTCTTAGCAACATGCAACAAGTTCTGAGCAAAAATGTTTCTCTTATCTCTCTGCCTTTTTTGTGCTGCTATATTTGCAGCTTAGTGGCTGAACTACAACATACAGGCTTAGAAACAAAGGTGCTTTAGTTTTTCTGCCTGTTGAATGAGGGTAAAGACTCGAACTTTTTCTGTGCATGTTTTCTCCACATAGTGTTATGTAAAAATATTGGCATAATTTGTGTCATGTATGTAATAAACTAGAAAGGTTGATAGGATACAGTAAGAGAGCACATAGTTGCTTGGTGTATATTAACTTGACAATGTCAGGAACTGACTCCAGGGGTCATTAGCCCTCACTGACCTGACACAAAAAATGTTACTAATGCACACTTCCATCCCTGAACTATGCTGGGCTCAGTAGCAGAAAGACGAGCACTTCAAGTCAACCAATGCTAAGACAGAGGTTTTGCCAAATGAACTTACAGGGCACAGCAGAAAATGCAAACTTCAAATGGCCATGAGCTAGGAGCAGAGACAGACACCAAAAATGAGGGGAGAAAATTAAGAGTGGATTCCTGACAACAGAGCTGGACATAGTGCTCTGAGAGCTTTCCAAGTGTAATTGCATGTGTGCCATTTGGACCACCCTACCCCTGTCTAAAGAGGTCTTGTGTACACTGTGAACACATTATCCTAGAGTGTGTGCTGGGTCATCTCTCAGGCCAACGGCGAAAAGAGTCATCTGCCAAATGTCTTTCTGCTTGACAAAGGAGAGATTTGTTTCTGCTACAGGTGGTAATGCATTACTCACAGTATTACTCCACAGGAATTAGGAATCCAGAAAGAGCTGAGATGGAGTAGCTGAGATGTGCTAGCTGTTTTCCAAAGAACAAACCAAGAGAAAGCCACCCTTTTGATGACTTTACATTAGTAAGTGCATCCTTGTATTTGCAAAAAAAAACAAAAACAAAAAAAACCCAAAAACCAACACCCACCCACAAAACAACCCCAAACAACAAAACAAAACATCTACGCCAAACCTCAAAGTAAGAGAGGTTCAGATAGAAAACCATCTAATCAACTTGCTCAGAGGTACCCATGAAAAGCAGTTAGAAACTGAAGACAGTCTTGGTGCAGTTCTTAACCCAAGGTCCTATTTCCATACTTTTTTTGATAAACATTTGACTTTATTTGTACAAAAGAAATATTTTACTGCCTTAGCTCTATGGACAAGGCAGTATACAATCACTTGCTATTTGCTGCTGTGCCTTCTGTTTGCTGTCAGGAGCAGAGCTGGCACCTTGCTCTTGATTTTTACTCTCAGTGTGTATAGCAATTAAGTGCTGCCTGCGGAACAAGCACACAAACTGCAAACTCTATTTCAAGCTTCTTTTAACTTAACTTGAATCGTGTATCTGGAACTTCAGAAAAGATTTCCAATGAGGTAGCTAGCAAGATCCACTCTACAGGAATCAGCTGGTTCTATATTTTTTAGCTTACACAAATGCTGAACTTCATACAGTTTACTTCTAAACCCATGTTTTTATTAGTCATCTGTTAGGAATAACAGTCTCACATAACCATTTCCACTTATATTCTTAATGGAGATGTGAAAATTATTGATCACTTTATGATTATTTGATTAAAAGTTTTTGCCTTTCAAAACTTCTGAATTTTTATATGGTAAAGGGTGATTCACATTTGAAAGCTGAAATGGAATAACATAGGGTGCAAGTGTAAAATACAACACCTATTCCTAAAGCAATTAATTTGGATTTTTTAGTTTGGAAATTTTACTGCAGGATATCTTATTCTGGTATAATTAGGAATCAGGTTGAACTAAATCAAACTGGCATGAAGAGCAAAAATTATGAAATAGAAGTGTTTATACATTATGTGAGTTATTCAGGAACTTCTGAACAGCAATTCCAAACTACTTCCAATGCCCCTAGCGCGTGTCTAAAGGAGCTCAGTCACCAGGGGCTCACTCACCAGAGTCCAAGCAACACAGCTAATTAACACAGCTGAGCAGCAGAGCACTGTATTAACATAGCAGTGTTGCTTTTAGAACCAAAGCTCGAGTATTTCTGTTTCCAGACATTATTCCATGAAGGGAAATGCTTCATAGACTATGAACAAAGATAAACCCAAGCATCAAAGCAGTAAAAAGCTTTAGGAGTGCCCCAGCTGGGAGGTCAGTGTCCCTGAGTGAGGCAAGGGAACTGGCTTTACCTGCACCTCTAATCTCTACACAGCTAAATCAGACAGGTGAGTAGAGCCACCATCAGCCACCATCACTCCAAAGAAAAGTTGTTTTGCTGCTGTTTGTGTGGTCCACCCTACATAAAGCTCCAGGTGTCAAGCATCCTGCAACCTACCACCAGACTTTCCTGACATGGCTTTTGCAAAGCACAGCCAGTGGTCATTGGTGTGAATCCATTCTGTTTTGCATTGCATTTGCATTGCAACAGATTGAGGTTGCACACACACAGAGTGAGCTAACTTCCAAAGAGGGGTCTACAGCAGGATAATGAATTGCTAAATTACCACAAATAACTCCCTAGTGTTTAATAATCATGGCATATCTATGCTGTGGATCCAAATACGTGGCAGAGGTTTTATATCAGAAATGAGCAATTTAAATGGCGTCTAAAGAAAGGAATTTCTAAGTGATTTTTCAAGGAGAATTATAAACACCTGCCAGTTTCTGGTGTTAATTGGCCTGCTCAAATCTTCCTAATTAGCAGTTAGTTGCAAAATATCAGACTGGGTGATAGAATTATTTAGTGCTTAGATTCTGAACAGTGACTAAGCACTAATAGAATGAAATCTACTGATTTCTTTTGAATTATAAATCCATAAACCTTTCATGCATCCATAACTGTCTGTTTAATATTTATATTTTCCTGATTGTTCCATCAGCACAAACATTCTACCACTTTATCTATTTTTACAAATAAGGAACTGACAACTGCCACTTTGGGCTCTAAAAAGACTTGCTTGTCATGCAAAGGAACAAAAGGAGGAGTTTGGGAATGGGCAGGGGGTATAGTGTATTAACCAGAACCGAGAAGAATCAAACATTTAGTGAATGGTTCTTAATGGCTAGTGAACAATATCCGTCTCAGATTTGACTCTGTGAACTTTGGCCTGCAAAGCCCAGAAGTTGTAACCCACAAACAACAGTGGAAGAAAGACAGGAAATTAAATCTATTTCATCTAAATTTTAATATCAATAGCAGCCTATTGGTTAAAAAGAATGAGCTGCGAGAGTCACAACACATCATCTCAAATCAGTACTAACTCTGCTGGTTTCTGCAACATCAGCTGTTAGCAGACCAATCTATTTTTGCCCCAGAGCTGACCAAAATTTGGAACATCAACTAGTGTTTCAAAGTATGAAAAATGCTTTAGTACTCAATAGTTAATGCTAGAAGTAATTTGTTCCAGTACAAAAGCTTAAAATTGTTTGAGCCCAATTTCTCTCCAGTTACTGGAAGGTTCAAGCACAGCTTTAATTCCTGCTTAAAAAAAAAAAACTATTAACAGCTGCTCTCTAATTATATTTATTTCCTTTTGGAACCAACAGACTGTGGGCTTTGATGAATTGGTGTCAGTTAATCACACCTCTTGAAAATCCCATGCAACATAGAATTTCCTCCTGATGTTTGGTTGGTAATAAATTAGACCACGGTTGCCATCAATAAATTAATTTTGTGTCATCATCCAAATTTCACAACAACAAATAAGTACTCTGTGACATACAATTCAGTATCTTTGGAGAAAAACTCGTAAGTAGAAGTGCTAATTAATAAATTAACCTGCTTTATTAGCAGAGAAATGGGTTTTCTGGTGGAAAAAGTGCCTAGGATATAATACTGTATATGAAACGTAAAGGACCTTACAGTCACAACTAATTTTTTCTCAGATTCAAAATTAATTCAATAGATTAAATATAGAGTAATAAAAAATAAAAAAATAAACAGACTGCTGGTTACTCATACATTCAAAAGGCTTTAATGGGACCCAGAAATAAAGATTAAGTTAATTGAACAAAGCAAACCAAAAATTTTGGCTAAGCAGCTTGCCTTTCTTGTAGCACAAGCACCACTGAAATGCAATAGCTCATAAACTTTGAACACTCTTTTCCTCAAATCATGACAAAAAAAGCCCAGGAAATATCTAATGGTATTAGACAGACAAACTAGCAATTTAGCATCCAAAAGCACACAAACAGTGGGTTGGGCTCACAAAGCTCACTGATGATCTGCTGTCACATACAACATACCCTGCTCTGCCTCCTCCACTGTCACAGCACTTTGCAAAGGCTCAGGAAAAAGGCAAGGCAGAAAAACACTACTCACACTGTAGTTACAGACTACCTGCTTGTAAAAAAGGATGAACAACAGGTAGATCTATTTTCATACTTTCATATGCTGGCTGAATTAAAAAAGGTTTTCATTCTCAAAAACCAAAACTGTTCAGCTGATTAGAAAGTAACATTACAATTTGAGCTCTTAGCGTAGGCATATATTTCCTCAGTGACTTTCCCAGGCCCTCACAACCTCACAAACCCAGTGGTATTTTCCTCTTTGAGTCCCATTTTGTCTTGCAGAAGGGGAAGCCATTCCTATAAACCTTATAATTGAGATGATTAAAAAAAGTACTTAGCTGTTTTCTCCCTGAATGTTAGATGACTGATGCACACTACCAAGGGCTGCCTGTCCTCTGTTTTCTGAAGCTATAAGCTGAAGAGATAACCCAGAAAACCTGCCTGAAAGGTTTAAGTAGGACAATAAATTATCTCAACTGCATTATTGCAGAACATTCACCAAACCCAAGTGTCTGCTTTAGGGCAGTGTTCTGCCTTTAAGAGCAGAATTACACTACACACACACATAATTGCACTGACAATTGATAATTACAATGTAATTACTCTTCTGGTTTTTCAAATTACATGCCCTTCCCATCAAGTGAGAAAATATTAGCAACCTAGTCCAGTCTAATCTGGTTTCTACTGACATAAAATTCACCTCAGCATTGTGTCTGTCATGGTTTAACCCCAGCCCTCAACTAAGCACCACACAGCCACTTCCTCACTCCTCACCACCAGTGGCTGAGCAGAAGAAGCAGATAAAAGGTGAAATCCATGGGTTGAGATAAGAACAATTTAATAACTGAAATAAAGTAATAAACAAGTAATATTAGTAAGGGGAAAAAAGAGGAACAATACCCAAGAAACACAAGTGATGCCCAAAAAAAATGCTCACCACCCACTGACCTATGGCCAGCTTGTTCCTAGGCCACAGTCAGCACCTCCTGGCCAATTCCCTTCAGTTTATACACCAACCAGGATGCTCCATGGCATGGAATATCCCTTTGGCCAGTTCAGGCCAGCTGTCCTGATCCATACTTCCTTCACAGGTTCTTGGGAAGATGCTCACTGCCAGAACACTGAGAACTGCTAAGTCCTTGACTTACAGTAAGCACTGCTAACAGCCAAAACATCAGTGTGATAGCTACATTACTCTCACACTAAACTCAAAACACAGCACTGTGCCAGCTATAGGAAGGAAATGAGATGTATCCCAGGTGAAACCAGGAGAGTGACTGACCAAAACAAAGGGCCATCTCATCACAAAATACAGCCATCTCATCACAAAATACAGCCATCTCATCACAAAATACAGCATCATTCAGACCTAGTTTTCCCACTTAGTAAGGTCTCTTCCACCTATTGACATAGAATATAGAACAAACAGTACTCTGACATATTCAAAATAACTGGGTACATAAAATAATACCAAAAAAAATCATATTGTTAAGTGTCTCACAAAAACACCCTATATATGCTCTTTCATAGCATATCTTCAGTAGAGTTTATACACCTGTAACTTCCTAGGCATTTCTACCTCCATGATTGCATGTGCTTCAGGATTTGGCAAGCTCTAGGACTGGTTGATCTTCCAAGCCCCCAATCTTGTTAGCAAGGAAAACAGTTTTCCATAGGATGAATTTAGGACTTACGCAATTTCATTTTTACCTGAAGATAGGTATAAATTGTTGCCTCTCCTCCTTGCCTGTCTCACCTAATTCATGCTCCTTTCCAGCTTTCTCCTGTTAAAGCTTTACCCTGTACATTTGAAATTGGTTCTTTTGGGTCTCTGAGAAGTTTGTTGATGCCCAAGGCAGAGAAGCCCCTTCTTCACTGCTCTTTGAGCTCACAGTTTCAGGTGAACAACCAGCTACTGGCTGCTACTGGGGTTGCACAAACTGTCAGGCAGCCACTGGCAGCAAGCAGGAGCACCCTGGATGTTATGGCTGTGACAACATAGGAAAAACAAAAAATGCAAGGCCAAACAAAAAAATGCAAGGCCAAACAAAAATACCTTTGAAGATATCATGCATTTAAAGAGTCAAAGGGAAGCTGGCAGAGGGCAGCCACCTCTTTGCTACTGCAGTCAATCACACCAGGAAATCCTGTTCTGACTCTGTTCTAAACCTACTGCAAATCGTTGCTGTATTCACCTTGGGTATCAAACCAAACTCTAATGTGAGAAGACAGCTTCTGACTAAGCATAGCCAATTTATGCACATTTGTTGTTGTGACACTATGATTTTCAACACAGACTGTTGTTCTTGCTCTCCAGCAGTCATACAGGGTCTCCCTTCAGCCACAGGGACAGACTTACACATCATTTCCAACAGATGGCACTTTTTAGCCTCTTCATGTGCGCAGGTGAGTGCATGTGTACAAACATGTTTCCGTAGTAACTGGAAACTGCTTTTACACAGCACAGCCTACCATAAAGCAGAGAAATTATAGTTGGGTTGAAATTACATCATCTTGTATTTTAAAGAGACTTTTTTTTTTAAAGCCACACTGAAAATAACATGATCATTTCCTTTTCTTTATTACCTTGTGCTAAGAAACACATCCCTGTGCAAAAAGTAACACATTTGAGGGTAAATATAAAATTCATCAGGTACAGGGGGTTGGTGGAGAAAAAAAAAATCAATATGACCTTTCTGATAGAATTCTATAGGAAGCCTTTATCATAGATGAATACAGCCTTCATACAAGTACAAATTTAAGTTATCAAAATTTAATTCCTGGTTTCTTGGAAGGTACTGTAAAGGGCATGTAGCCACAATTCTCTGGGGACAGGCAGGGCAGTGCAGCAAGGCTGTGCAGTCCTTCCTCACAGCTTCCAAGATGAAAAGACTGAGACCTTTGTCTCTCTAATAAAGCTTCTGGAATGGAAAGGCTGTAAATTCAAGCCACTGGGTAATCAAGATCTAAAATACTCCTCCTGCATCTGGGTTCCAGACCATTTACTTCAGTTTCTTTTTTCTGTCATAAAATTGCTGTTTCATCTTTGTGGATAATTTTGAGGTGGTTTTTACCCAGTCTTTTTGTATTTATATTAAGCTTGTTTTCCTTCTAAGGAAATTATCTGCAATGTACTTAAGGGATTTGGGTTGCTCTTTGTTATTCAGTAGTCCCCTTCGGTTCATTGGGCCACTACGGAGTTCTCCAAGTCTTCTCCATGCTCTGGGCATCAATTTTATGGAAGTTCCAATTACGTAGGCATAAAAAGCGACAGAATGTAATTTCTCTGTTATTTGGATTCACGTTTTCTGCTGATGATATTCCTCAGCTACCCTTACCTCAACTTTGTCATTACCCTTGGTTTCTTCCTCTCACTCAGATCCAAGCCAACTTATCTTGTCTTCTAGTCTATCCTGCTCTTGCTTTATTCCCTCCCTCGCCCTGTCATTGTCAAGATTTCCTTGGGGGAAATTAGAGAGCGTTAAGAACATAAAGAAAATATGAATCAGTATTAATTTCTAATGTCATGGCAACAGCAATGGCTGTTCCTTGGGTAGTCTTTTCTCCATGATTTCAAGGAGAAAATACTGAAAGTGGAGAGGTTGCCCTTTAGTTCTGTGAGTACTAGCAGTGTGCTGTGCTCGGGGAATTAATATTCATGAACAGTCATCAGAACCCCAGTATTTTAGATTTCCAAAGTCAGCAACTTTTGAGTTGCTTCACCTGAAGCGACGCACTGCACTTGGAGTTGATAGAATGAAGTGCACCTGCTGCCTGCTATAAAACATCTCTGCTTCTAATGGAGAAAACAAACATTGGAGATAGGCAGTCTCAGTGTTCACTCAGCACAGCTTAGTCTGACATGGTGCAGGGAGACCAGCCTGGCCCTGTGCAAGAATGGGGAAGCTTCACAGGCGCAGGGAAAGGGAGGAGCACAGAGTCTTCTGCTACAGACTGCCCACAGCACAATCCTGAAAAGCTGGAATGCAGTGACACAAAAATAGGGTCTATGAAAATCAACACATCATCACTGCTTCTTTATTCTCTGCTGGAAATTCTGGTTGGCAGGTATTGTCAGAGCCCAACCTCCACACGTCCTGTTAGTTCAGCACACATGCCAAGATAGCCCAGACCTTGGTGTCTTTTGGCCAAAATGCATCACAACATAATGCTTGCTAATGTGTTTTAAATTGTATGCTGTTCAATGAGCAAAGAAAGGAGCAGCCAGATTACTCCACTATATAGCAAACTTCTAGAATATTTTACAATCACTGTTTTCTTAAATGTGAGATAAAAGAATGAAAAAGAAAATGGTCAAGTAATCAAACTTAGGAACAGGGTGCAAGCTTCAAGTTCTGAACCAGAAATGGAAAAGACTTGAAGATGAGAAATAAGATAGACTTAGGGTTGGGAGGATAGGTTTGGGTTGGAAGGGACCTTAAAGATCATCTATTTTCAACCCTCCACCATGGTCAGGGACACCTTCCACTACACCAGGCTGCTCAAAGCCCCTATCCAGCCTGGCCTTGAACACCTCCAGGGATGGGACATCCACAGGTTCTCTGGGTGTGCTGGTTTGACATTAGTTAATATTGTGGAGGAAGGAAGGGAAACATCTACGGAAATAGTTCTCCTGAAAGAGGTTCTTGGGAGCTTCAGAAAGAGCCAATAGCTGCCCAGTTCTGAGAACTGACAGCTTTGTAAGCCATTGAGAATCAGAATCCACCCCCGTGAACACCCATTTTAAAGCTCAGGAAACTCTGAACTGTCTCTTTTCAGCTTCCAGCTTCTGAAGGTGTTGGGGATGTGGGGGAAGAGGGCCCGGCCTGGTTCCAG